>SNQJ01S0031827.1:36447-58058 GCA_010110895.2 Picea sitchensis
TTATTTTAGGGTTAACCCACTTATAATTTCTCCATTAAATTTATTATTGAAATAATTTATTTTGTATTCACTTTGAATTATAATACACTCATTACTTCACTTTATTATTTACCTTTTAAAATCTCTTAAACCACTTTGACTACATTGATCTTTTGGGGCTTCTAAATGACATATGAGGGTCCTCCAACTTCGTAAGGCCATAACTCTCAAACCATGAGGAGTTATGTGACGTTCCACATACCACCAGAAATGGAATGACATGTACTATTCATATATAATAGTATTATCTGAAAATATATCATAACTCATACCCTTACCCATCAAACAAACTTGGGTCCGTTACCCAAACATGGGGTCTCCAACTTCTCATGGCCATAACTCTCTAACCGTGAGGAGTTATGTGACATTCCACATACCACCAGAAATGGCATGACAAGCACTATCCATCTAGGATAGTTTCCCTAACAAATTCAATGTCCTTCATCTCATTATTCCACAATTAAGCATGGGTTCTCTTACTTTTCAAAGCGTCTTCTCGTGAGGGCTTTCACCATAAGGGGACCACTTTGGAGTTCATCCATATTTACTTCTTATAAACCATGAAAAAACAATAATGAGTCATATTTACATCAAACAATATTGGGTCCATTACCCAAACCTTTGTGCTACAGGGCTTTCTTCAAGGATTGACATCAATGACAACCAACCTTAATCAACACTAAGATGTACTCGCATGATGTAGATCAGTGCCTCACTATGTTATCTCTAATTTGTATGATCATATCTAAGTTGTACTAGCATGACATATATAGCATGATGCCAATGCATCATATATAAGTTGTATGCCACATCTAAGTTGTACTAGCATGATCATATCTATAATGACACGAGACCTATGCACCATATTTAAGTTGTATGGTCATATCTAAGCTATACTAGCATGATGAGTTGATGACATATCTAGCATGATGTCAATGCATCATATCTAAGTTGTATGCCACATCTAAGTTGTACTAGAATGGTCATATCTAGCATGATGCAGCTCACCGACATCATCTCTAAGTTGTACTAGCGTGAACATAACTAGCATGATGTCAATAAATCATATCTAAGTCTAAGTTGTATGTCCACCTCTAAGTTGTACTATCACGATGCTCCTCGGGCCACGGTATCATCAACAACTCCAACCGTTTGTATCATATCTAAGTTGTACTAGCATGATCATATCTATCATGATGCAAGCATCATCTCTAAGCTATATGACCATCTCTAAGTTGTACTAGCATGATACAAATCCAAAGCTCATTAACATTCCATGATACCACATATCAGATCTCCCTCCTAACCAAGGAAGTCATCTCATCCCTTTCAACCAAGGCAACAATCTCCACGAGCCCCAACTTGTTCCTCAAGTATGCAAACTTTATCTTGGACAAAGGCTTAGTCAAAATATTTGTTGTCTTCTCATCAGTGAAGATATACTGGAGAATCACTTCTCCCCTCTGGACTTTGTCATGGAGAAATAATACTTGATCTCAATGTGCTTCGACCTGTCATCGAACAATGGGTTCTCTGAGAGCTTCACACATCTTTGGTTATCACAATATATCATGGTTGAATCTAGCACATGATCAAACAGTCTAGAAACTAGCTTATGGGGCCACATTTCTTTCATAAAAGCATCACAAGCTGCAATATACTCTTGTTTTGCATTGTTGAGTGCAACATACTTTTGTTTCCTGCTAGCCCATGATATCATAGCAGATCCCAAACTGAAATGCATACCATAAGTACCATTTCTATCATCTGCACTCCCTGCCCAATCTGAATTAGTAAATCCATGCAGTTGTACTTCTTTGTTTGAGGCATATCTCAAACCATAGGTTATCATCCCACGAAGATATCTCAAGATATTCTTTGCATCTATCCAATGCTCATGTCTAGGTTCCACTTCGAACTAGCTCAACATGTTCACAACAAAGAAAATGTCTAGCCTGTTATTTACCAAATACATCAATGAGCCAATCAACTACTGGTACAAAGATGAGTCTACTAGATTAGAACTATAGTCTCTCAACTTCCTCAGATCTATTACCATGGGAGTTTCCATGGATTTGCAATCCATCATCCCAAACTTCTGAAGGATCTTGAAAACATACTTCGCTTGTCCTAGGAAGACTTCATCACGCTTCTTCCATACTTCTAATCCCAAGTAATAGTGCATGAGACCAAGATCATTCATATGAAACTATGAGGCTAGCTCCTTCTTACACTGGATAATGAGAGGCTCTTCACATTTCAGGAACAAATCATCAACATATAACATTATAATCACATGTGCAACATTCAAAATAGAGGTTTGGATTGGCATGACTCTTGGAAAATCCAAGTCACATCAAATAGCTATCAATGTGTGCATACCAAGCTCTTGGATCTTGCTTGAGTCCATACAATACCTTCTTCAATCTGTATACATGGGTTTCTCTTTGGTGTACCTCAAAACATTGAGGTTTCTCTATATATACCTCTTCCTTAATTACTCCATTGAGAAAGGCAATATTTACATCCATTTGATGTAAACTCCAACCCATGGATGCTGCTAGAGATATGATGGCTCTGATAGATGTAGATCTAGAAACCGGAGCAAATGTCTCATCATAATCTTCTCCCCCCCCCGCTGGGAGAAACTTGTAGCCACTAATCGTGCCTTGTATTTATCTATACTCCCATCTATTGCATGATTTATCTTGTCAACTCATTTAGGAACAGTTTTCATACATGATTTTTCATGATTGATATTATTCCATCACAACTTCCTTATATTATTTATGCTTGACTATTTCTTCAAAGGTGGAGGGTTTTATAGTTGGAATATGGTTTTGACTTCTTTCTTTCTCTAAAAGTTCTATCTGGAGCACCATGATCTCATGAGCTCAATTTGGTCTTCTCTTCTTAGTCTTATCTTGGTGTGAATTTTCATATCTTTGTGGTTCTACCATGTATGATAAAACATTATTACTTCCCTCTACAACTATAATCCTTGGAGTTGTAGGATATTTATCATGGACCTCATCACGGTCCTGGTTGTTTCAGCCCACAAATGCATTGGTAAGTATTAATCATGGATCATGGCTTTTACTTCTTCCATAATTGAACATTTCTTTCTTTCTTCCACACCATTCTGCTGAGGATTGTAGGAAGTGATGATCTCCCTCCTAATCTCATCCTCTCTGCGGAATGTCTTAATATCATATGAGGTTTACTTTCCTCCATTATCATACCTCAAGATATTTAAATTCTTTTTAGATAAGATTTCCACAAGTGCTTGAATTCCTCAAACTTACTAAATACTTTGCCATTTTGCTTCCAAGAAACAAATGCAAGTTTTATGTGAGAAATCATCAATAAATGAAACATAATGTACATACCCATTTAGTGAGAAGGTTGACATGCATTTGAGTGAAGGATGTCCAAAACTTCTTTTTCTTTCCATTCTTCCTTTATAATTGATACTTGGTGAGATCATTTTCTTCACCACTTATGAAGTCATCTGCTCCATGTTTGCAACTGTCACTATAGCTCCCTCCTAGAGATATCACCTATGAACTTCTTGGAGCAAGAACAATAATAAAGGAAAATAGCAGACAACATTCTTAAACACTTTTCCAGTGTTGTGATCAATCATTCTTTCATAGTAAATTATTTGGAACAAACAAATACATCTCCATGGTAGCCTCCATGAAATCTTGTAAGATAACCTTCCCGAGAAAAGAACAATAAAAGTATTTCCAATATAATATCATTTTCATAAGAACATATCTATGGTAACAAGAATGAATAACAATTTTATGATGATCAACATAATATGATCAAGGTGAATTGCCTGGGAGAAAAACAAGAAATATCTCTCTGGAGGAGATGTTAGCTCATTTTGTAAACAAGTACAATAAGCATATATATATATATATATATATATATATATCAATAGTATTCACATGCCATCAAGTATTCATTACATCTAGCAGTAATAGAACCTTTCAAAGACTTCTTTCACAATTTTTAATGTAGCAACTATCAACCTTGATATGTGAAAATTGGAAACTTATCAATTTAATCAAACTTGGAACCTGAAGCCTCGACTACTATGGAGGGTTCCCTTGTTCCTTTGACTGCATTGAATCCAATGTCACTGATTGGACAATGTCTCTTGTACATCCCCTGCAAACACACTAATGTTTTTCTAGATGATATAACTTTAAAATCATATACAAGTGCATACCTTGAAATCTTTGTAGAATCATCCAACTTGTCTTCCAATCTAAAACTAGATACCATCTTGACAAGGAGAGGTTAGAAACAAAATCAAAAGTTTCAATGATTAGAACAAGCTAGAAACTATGAAATTTCAATTTTGACCATAAAATCAATTTGACCAGAAGTCAACCTTTGACTTTGACTTTGACTAGTCAACCTTTGAATTTGACAAGTCAACCTTTGACTTTAACCAATCAAACTTTGACTTTGAATTTGACCAAAAATTCAAACCTGAATTTTTTGCTAGATGAGGGTACCAAAAGGTGCACTAGGCCAAGGCACACTAGAATATCCAAGAATTAGGTCAACAAGTTCACTTAAGGTGCCTCAACAAGAGGGTTAAGGTTTTGTTGTTGCAACAAAACTTTGATTGCAAATGCAATTGGTGTTGCAACAAGCAAATAAACTCCCAATATACCTTCTAGAGGTTGCACTGTTCGAAGATAGTGTGGGCCCATAACTTGTTAAAATAATTGATGTACTCATTTTCACCATAGACAATATCTCTATTGACACCCATCCATAGGCACGAAGCCACCCTTGAGCACCTTAACCTTTAACAAAATTATTCTGGAATGCCATACTAGAACTAACAGATAAACCCTAGATGTTAAATGCAACAACAACCCAAGACAAGTAGATCTCTCCTTCTCCAAGGGTAGTGCACAAGAGAGAGAGTCTCCATATCCATAGAACAAGTACCATACATAATTGCAGCAGTTGCAACTGCACTACTCTCTCAAACTTGAGCCATACTTAGCAAGAATATCACCAAGAGTATCACCAAGAATATCACCAAGCACCACCAAGAACCACCCTATAATATGCACCTTCCTTGTATGCCACTACAACTCCAAACTTGCGCTATACTAGCTAAGAGAGTGAGTGTGGTGAGTGAACAAATGATCCAAGACGTCCTCTATTTATATTAATTTTTCCATTGACTTTTCTGGATGGGCCGACCAAAATTTCTGGTAATTATATTCTAATATTATTTATTCTACTAGGCTGACTTATCTTCTAGGGTTTTCACACATCTGTTTAAGGTTTCTCTTACTTCCAGAATATTCTAATCTAGTCAAAGGTTACATGTGGAGGTTAATACCTCTCGTAGCTACCATAACATCAACAGTGTGTTCAACCATTCCTCCAAATATTCTTGTTGATATATGTTATGAATATCACTAATTGAATATTCATCCTTCTTCCATTTTATGATTATCTACCTATCATAGCACATAAGACCACCATGGTTGAAACAAAAGACATTGACTATGTCCTTTGTGATGGAGAATTCAACATTTCCATTGTCATCTTGGGACATCTATACCTTTGGGATAGACATGCGAGTTATCATTCACAACCACATAGTTTTTTGCGAGGTTTAAACATGGTGGTACAAACTTACTAAAATGAAGCAAGACAAGTAGAATGAGACTTTTTAGTGAAACAATATTTTAGTCGGCCATGTTTTCCCTTAGTAGTAGTAGCCACCTACAAATTTGGCCCCAAATGTTATTGCAATGGGGATTGTTTCTCTCCAAGGGGGTGGATTGATCCAAACACTCAGTCATTGTTGAAAATGACTTCATCAATTGTGAGTTTATTGACATCAACAACCACTGCGAACATTTTATTTGACGATGCCAACAATCTTATTTTCAATAGCCTACTTTTTGATGACATGCTTGTTGATAGATCACTTGTTGACGACACTCTAGTTGATAACCCACTTGTTAACCCACTTGTCAACAATGCTCTTGTTGACAACCCACTTGTCTACAACACTTGTTGATAACACACTTGTCTATTTCCCTCACGTTGAAAATTCCATTCTCAACAATATACTTGTTGATAAACACCTTGTCTAGCATCCTTTCATCAATAATTCCTTTGTCTATGAGTTACTCACTGATGAAAGTTACACTAACTACACCCTTTTCGATATCAATTTCATGAAAACTACAGTTCATTGAATCAAGTCTCATCGCATGGAAGTACAAATCAATGTACAATGATAACACACTTCAATGAATCTCATATTTCCACTTGGCTCAACCCATCAATAAATAAATAATGACTTATGTGATTGAAATGTTTTCTATATATACAAAGTATTATATGAGTCATAAGCAATGAATATTATTTATTTTCATGCTCACTATCATAGANATCAACAGTGTGTTCAACCATTCCTCCAAATATTCTTGTTGATATATGTTATGAATATCACTAATTGAATATTCATCCTTCTTCCATTTTATGATTATCTACCTATCATAGCACATAAGACCACCATGGTTGAAACAAAAGACATTGACTATGTCCTTTGTGATGGAGAATTCAACATTTCCATTGTCATCTTGGGACATCTATACCTTTGGGATAGACATGCGAGTTATCATTCACAACCACATAGTTTTTTGCGAGGTTTAAACATGGTGGTACAAACTTACTAAAATGAAGCAAGACAAGTAGAATGAGACTTTTTAGTGAAACAATATTTTAGTCGGCCATGTTTTCCCTTAGTAGTAGTAGCCACCTACAAATTTGGCCCCAAATGTTATTGCAATGGGGATTGTTTCTCTCCAAGGGGGTGGATTGATCCAAACACTCAGTCATTGTTGAAAATGACTTCATCAATTGTGAGTTTATTGACATCAACAACCACTGCGAACATTTTATTTGACGATGCCAACAATCTTATTTTCAATAGCCTACTTTTTGATGACATGCTTGTTGATAGATCACTTGTTGACGACACTCTAGTTGATAACCCACTTGTTAACCCACTTGTCAACAATGCTCTTGTTGACAACCCACTTGTCTACAACACTTGTTGATAACACACTTGTCTATTTCCCTCACGTTGAAAATTCCATTCTCAACAATATACTTGTTGATAAACACCTTGTCTAGCATCCTTTCATCAATAATTCCTTTGTCTATGAGTTACTCACTGATGAAAGTTACACTAACTACACCCTTTTCGATATCAATTTCATGAAAACTACAGTTCATTGAATCAAGTCTCATCGCATGGAAGTACAAATCAATGTACAATGATAACACACTTCAATGAATCTCATATTTCCACTTGGCTCAACCCATCAATAAATAAATAATGACTTATGTGATTGAAATGTTTTCTATATATACAAAGTATTATATGAGTCATAAGCAATGAATATTATTTATTTTCATGCTCACTATCATAGAGCAATGTACAACTCATCACATAGTGATACAAATACTATCCGATCTAGTTTTCTTTGTGCACATATATGTTCATTATTTTCATGCTTACACTTCACATAAATTAATCAACGTTGAAGGGTCATGAAGGCATGGAGGAGGAGGATCTAGTAAACTACTCAAAGAAAGGGGAGGAGGAGCTCATGAAGTCTATTTTCAAGTCAAGAGATGAACTGCTAGTGCAATGGAAAGATTCAAAGGGGTATAATATAGGGTCAATCATGGAGGCAATTCTAGGTCTAAAGTCTCCACAACCAAAAAAACCTATTCCTCAAAACCTTAATGTGACTAAGGGACAAAACTTTGAAGTGTTGGTGCTATCACACACATAAAAAAAAAGGAAAACAATTTGACTTTGTAGGACTTGGAAAAGAATGCCCCATAAAATTTAAAGTCAAATGAATATAAGGAACTATGGGGGACAAATACCAAGATTGATGGTAAAGGGTTCAAGGGTCTACATTCACTAGGAGTATACAAAATTAAAATTTCATAGAGAATTAAAAGTTATGTGGGTATAGGCCAACCTATATACAATGTTGAGAGGAATGAGGATAGGAAACCACATAATTGACTTCATTGTGCATAGTATAAGGTCTCCCACGACACCCACTGATTGCACATGCTCCTTGGGAAGATTCAATGGCAGAACAGACAAAGAGCACAAGTAAGAAGCGATCATTTGGGAGAACATAAAATGTTTGGGTGTGAGTAGGAGCACCTTTGGTGCATGATGTTGACGTGCAACACTGAAGGAGCACACACCTTACTTTTCTTAAAATGATTGGCGAAGGCCTAGGTTGCATTTAGGAAAGAGAAATGAAACTTGGGAGCATGCCAAAAGAGTGGACCCATCTACCCTCGATATCCTAGGCACACCAAAGAGGTTGGATGACCCCATTAAAATACCCATGAGGAGTCATGACGATTGGAATGAGAGAGCACACAAGGAAAGGGGTGTGTTCCCAAGGATGAGGCATGTAGACCCAAGGGACATGAAATTTCACACAAGTGACCCTTGGAGTCCATATAAAAGCAAGGGAACACAAAAAAATGAAGGCAGAGAGCATTTTGGGAAAGAGATTTGGAGAACAAGTATGAGGTAAGTCTGAGGCAACGAACTGAGGAAGAGTTTACAATATGAAAGACAAGTAGCCAAGGGTGGGATGCTCTGGGATGTTTTAGGGAAGTCTGGAAATGCAGGTCTATGGAGGCATGTGTCAGGTAGAACCAAAATCTATGTTAGCTTGGTGAAATTCTACGGAAACGAAGGGACATCAAGTTTGCGGTTGTGGGTGCGTCTGATGTGCACTTCATAAGGTTGCAAAGACAATTGAAACATAGATTCTTGGTGTGACGAATCTATTCATGAGTGTCTTGGTGAGGTGAGGCAAGTCATGTGACTCTACCAAATTTGTAAATCAAGTTGGTAGTGCTCATATTTTAATTGTTTCGCAATAACAAAGACTTAGCCAGGTGTTCGGAACGGTTTGTGCCACCCACACTATATCTGTGTTTGTCTTCGTTTGTTCCAAAATTCTTCTCTTGGATTCTCATGTTCATGGAATGTATGCTTAAATAAGACTAAGTGTTAAAATATGTTAAAATTTGTCTAAGTAAGCAAGAGTTTCACTAGAGTAGGAGTGTGACTCACCAATATCCTAGAACAGAGTATGGGTATGCTCTAGGTGAGGAGGAATAGTATGGATGAAGTATTCTTGGTGTGCCAAGCAACCAAGTAAGAACTGCCAGAATGTCGCATGCCCTTAGGAGGTGAATGATAACAATATATAATTAGGCATCCTGTGATATTTTGACAGGTTGTATTAGAGTGGTTTCATTGCAGATTTTGGAGAAGGGTTGGGGAGCTCTTCACCACTATCTTGACGATAGATGGTATCATAGTAGAATTGAAAGAAATTTTGGTGATCTCTTCACCACGTTTTCACCTTTGTGACAGGTGGTATCAAATCATATTTGAATCTTGTCCACTATTTCATTCATAAAATTTGTTGGAGGGGTGCACTTGTTGGAAAGAAAGTTTGGGTGAAGGCTTGGTGAGGGTTCAAAGAACTAACCCATCGCAGAGAAACCTGAGCATATACTCGGTGGTTTATGAAGAAAGTGAAAGGTAGAGTTGTAGATGAAGCTATGACTCATGATAATACCTGGGAAAACTCCTTGAGCAGGCCAAGCACATAGTTATGAGGGTGAACCGAGCACTTTGGAAAGGCAGACAAATGCGGGACCATCACATAATTTTTTGCAGGCCCAATCACAGTAGTAATCACAGAGTTGATTGCAGAGTTTTGAAGAAGTATTGAGACAATATATTAGGTACCTTAGACAAACCCTTCACAAGTAAAGTGAAGATACTTGGAGGGCCATCCATGGTTGATGGTAGTGACACTGAGAGGGAGCCCAAGATAGGAAAAATGAAGGACCAAATTGTTGTCTTGGAGAGGAATGTCTAGAATATGACAGACACATTATGTCAACATGTTGAGAAGGTCAACCAAATGGAGATTGAGATGATAAAGATGAAGTGAGGGTTTAATGAATTCATTCAAGAGTTCCAATCAACTACAGACATGATGGATGCCACCTTTACCAATGACATTCACAATAGACTCAAGGAAATGGAGGACTCACTTGCTGCAGTCACACAAAGGTTGAAGGACTAAGATGACACCATCACATTGTTGAAATGAGATTTGTATAACAGAAAAAGTTCTTTTGTCCTACCAATAAGAATAAAGATAAAGAAAATCGAGCCATATGAAGGGACTCACAAAGATAAGTTGTTGGGAAAATTCTATTGGGACATTGAGCAGTACTTGGAGCAGTTGAACGGAAATTCAGACAAAGCCAAGATGAATTCTAAAATGATGTTCTTGATATGAATTTCTAATATATGATAGAGGAACCGAGTGGAAGACTCAACAGTTAGGAGAACCATTGAGAAGATCGAAAACTGGGAAAATATGAAGGTAGCATTGAAGGCATAGTTTGCTCCAGGTAACCAAGTATGGATCGCAAAGAATCGGTTGTTAGATCTCAAGCATGCTAGTGCCTACATCAAGGAGTTCATGTGGATCATGTTGAAGATAAAATACAACTCAAAGGAAGATAGACTTGCCCACTTCATGAATGGTCTACAATAGTGGGAACAAAGTGAGATGCAACTGCAGAATGTGTAGACACTTGTAGTAGTGATCACCACAATGGTCAAATTGTTGGACTTTTCGGGTGAACCCAAGATAGGTCTTAGGAACAGTGAGTATGCCCAAATTGAGAAGTAGCAACAAGGGAAGGGGAAGAAGAAGGATAAGGGAAATATGAATACGTCCAAGGGCATCGAATACAATGCTGAGAAAACGGATGCAACGAAAGAGAAGAAGTTGATTTCATGTTGGATTTGTGCCAAGGAGCACTATGCAAAGACTTGTACCTTGAAACAAAAGTTGAATTCTTTGGAGAAGGAATAAAACCCATATGTTGGAGTCTTGCATGTCTTGAACATTTCCATGGAGGGTGAATCCACGAAGAGCCAAGATCAAGATGAGACGAAACTTTGCTATGTGCAAGTTGAACTCAATGGGAAGTCAGTGATAACCACATTCCTTTAGGTAACATGTCTTGTTCATCATGCTAGTTCATGAGATTAGTGAAAAAATTAGTTACTTCAATAGATCTTGGGTTCTTCACTCTTTATTATTACCCTTAGACGTCAATGAAATAAATACAAATATACCTTAGACCTCGCAACAACCAACAATCATGATTACTTTAAAAGGGCGACCATTGTTAAAAAGAAAAGAAAAACCAAATTGTGAAAGTAATGGCTATTGTAGGAAAAAATGAAGGCAATAAACTGAAGCAAAAGAAATGACAAAGATGTTGAGATTTTATGTAATTTCAAAATTTATTCCTAAGAGTAATTGTATTGGTTATTCCTAAGTCTAATTGTGAAATGGTTTATTGATAAGTCATGTCTTTTAGGTCTTTTAGAGTATAAATAGAGGTTATATCCAGTCATTTTGATCATTCATTGAATATAAGTACAAGATAGTAGTACACACTTATCTAGGATGCTATTCTTGGTTCGTGTCTTAGTCTCTTTGGTCTTGATTTCGAGAAAGAGCATTGTATGACATTGTACATGTTGGAGGAATCTATACTGAGGAAAGTTTGTCGGGTTTTCTCCCCCTTGAGGGTTTCCCTGTGGATATATCTTATTTTTATGTGGATATCTATCTTTCATTTGTGATCCTTTTGCATATTAAATAATAATAAAAGAATATAATACTTTAATTGTTGGAAAAACAAAAATAAATCAACATGGTATCAGAGAAGGCCTGAAAAAAGAAGATTTTCCGCAGATTTTTGGAAGTGTTTTGGCAAACTAACTTCATCTTCCCAGGTAGGATGACTATCGACACCAAAATTAACAAGAAGCTAGAAGGAGCAGAAAAATTCATAGCATGGAAGTACAGAGTAGGTCTCCTTCTGGAAGAAAATGATTTAGAAATATTTGTTGAGGAGGAAGTTCCAGAACCAGTGGAAGATGAGGCCAAGGAAATAAACTGAAGCAAAAGAAATGACAAAGACTAATCTAATAAAGAAGGGAAATCTTACATACTAACCTAACCATATCCTTTACTACTATAACTATTTAGTTGCACAATCAATCATGTATAATAATCGCGTCAATGCAACCAACTAAATAGATGAAGTATTCCNTCATACTGGCATGCTATTGATTGAGAGATCAAGGAGGATGAGCATGTTATTGAGGTGGTTTGATGGGTCCATTGAATGTATTGTAATACCCTTATTGTCCTATGAGCATGGCATGAGGATTTATCTACTAGTAAATATGACCAGTTGCATTATCTTCTCTAGGTCGATTTTTCGATCCTTTTGATTACATGAACATCAATAGACCTAGGTCGAGTTTTCGATCCTTTTGATTGCATGAACATAAATAGACCTAGGTCGAGTTTTCGATCCTTGACATGCAATGAGACCCTTATTGTATGTTGGGATAATTGGAAGCTTGCCGCAACGAATTATATTAGACTTTGAAGGTTGTTATATGTGCAATTTACTTGATGAAAGCGAAAGCAAATGCAGATTAGAGTATTAATAGAGAGGATGATTTAGAGACTTTAATAGAATAAGTGATGGTAGATCATGCTTAGAGAGGTTATTGCATGAACATCAATAGATGCTTAGAGAGAATCGTTTATAGTAATATTCCAAGAAGATAGGTGTATTCACATGAACATACTCTTAGAAGGAAGGAATACCCGCAGAGCGACCAACCAACTACAAGGAAGGAATACCCGTGGAACAACCAACCAACCAAATAAATGGTTGATGAGATGTAAGTATGAAAGAAGAAAACATGGTATCATGAAGGGTTTGTATGACGTGAAAGGGAGATATTTGAAATTAGGAGGAGATATTGAGGGATGATATTCGTTTGTCCCGCTGCCACTTTCTCCAATTTAATACCAAAGATTAGAGATATGAGATTAGTTTTGGTTTTTTGGGAAATATCTGAAATACAGTCATGGATCGAGAAAAAAGTCCATACATTTAACAATGTCTCTTCTGTTTTAGTCTAGTTGGTTAGGATACTCGGCTCTCACTCGAGAGACCCGGGTTCAAGTCCCGACAACATAATTTAAACTGTTTTAAATTTTAAACATTGAAGAGATCTTTTGAGTTTTAAATGCCCTCTTTATAAGAGGGAAAAACTGAAATCCTCTGATGAAAAAATAAGAACATCATAGAGGTGCGTCTTCTTTATCTTTTCTAGGTCTAGTTTTCGATCATTTTGATTGCATGAACATCAATAGACCTAGGTCGAGTTTTTGATCCTTTTTATTGCATGAACATAAATAGACCTAGGTTGTTTTTTGATCCTTTTGATTACATGAACATCAATGGGCATAGGTCGAGTTTTCGATCCTTTTGATTGCATGAACATCAATGGACATAGGTCGAGTTTTCGATCATTTTGATTGCATGAACATCAATAGACCTAGGTAGAGTTTTTGGTCCTTGACATGCAATGAGACCCTTATGTATGTTGGGATAATTGAAAGCTTGCCACAACGAATTATATTAGACTTTGAAGGTTGTTATATGTGCAATTTACTTGATGAAAGTGAAAGTGAGAGGGAATTAGAGTATTAATAGAGAGGATGATTTAAATACTTTAGTAGAATAAGTGATGGTAGATAATGCTTAGAGAGGTTGTTGCATGAATAGAGAGAATCTTTTATAGTAATATTCCAAGAAGATAGGTGTATTCAGATGGACATACCCTTACAAGGAAGGAATACCCGCAGAGCGACCAACCAACCAAAAAAACAGTTGAAGAGATGTAAGTGGGAAAGAAGCAAACATGGTATCATGAAGGGTTTATATGACGTGAAAGGGTGATCTTTGAAATGAGGAGGAGATATTGAAAGGGTATTCATTTGTCTTGCTGCCACTGTCTGCAATTTAATAACAAAGATCAGAGATATGAGATTAGATTTGGTTTTTTGGCAAATATTCGAAATACAGTCATGGATCGAGAAAAATGTCGATACATTTAATAATATCTCTTCCGTTATAGTCTAGTTGGTTAGGATACTCGACTGTCACTCAAGAGACCTAGGTTCAAGTCCCGACAATGGAATTTAAAATTTTTTAATGTATGGTTACACTGATGGATGTTCATTGGCCATTGACTTGAGGTTGGGTCATGTTATAGTCATAAATTGTTTCTTCTTTTGGTTATATTCAACAAAACAAATACCGAGCTATAACAAGTGCATATTATGGAGGAGCAATTCATGCACTGTTATTTTATGATGTAACCCCACACATGTAACCTTTGAAAACTTGGAGAGATGGCTTAAGGAGCTTAGAGACCACATTGATGCCAATATTGTGATAATGTGTGTTGGTAACAATGCTACTTTGTGCCATCTTAGAGTTGTTTCTATAGAGGATGGAAAAGCATTTCCAAGATGATAAAATACACATTTCATGGAAACATCAACTCTCAAATCAACAAATGTTGAGAATGCATTCACAAAGTACTTAGCCAGATTTATTGAATCGTGAATAGAGAATTTGTTCAAGGTTATAGTTTTATTAGTCCCTGCCCTTTGGGCTGATGGACTATTAGTAATCAGTTTTCTAATCCATGCATGCAGACCAATGCAAAAAAAAAAATTAACCAAAGTTTTTATGGATCCATACAATTTTCTACCTTAAATTTCATGTTTTATACTAGCTTTTGAATTTGAGGTCTTATTTGGCCTCTTCCTGAGGCACATGCCAAAGATATCTTAGCTTAAGAGGACCTTAAGACATATATTTGATAATTAATTTTATCCCAGTAAAGTAATGCTAGATCTAAGTCTAGCATTACTTCATGACATTAAATGTTTTTAATATTATTGTTTTCCTATGTTTAGCCAAAAGTAGCATAACACTGGTTGTTTTGACACATACTCTGTACACGTTTTGCTTCATGCAAGTTGTCAAGCCCGGAGCTATCACTTGAGATCAAGTTGTCAATCCCATATCTATCACATTGAACTTGAGATCATTCATAATATAATTTTCCTCTCCCTTGCCTACAACAACATGTATCTATGTTTCCTCTCCCTTGTCAACTGCAAATACAAGAACCTTACACTTTTGAACTCCCTCATGCTTGTATATGATAAGATTGATACTATACATGATGATACAATCATGCGTAAAATTACCTTCAACTACTTTCAGCCTACTACAGAAGCTCCAGCCAAAGAAGAAAGCAACTCTGCAACAACTGAGGTCTCAACAACATAATGCATTGATACTCATACTCTGAACAGTTGAAGTTGAGCAGTAGTGGTGGTGACTACAAAGGCTACACAATTCAAATTGAATATATCATATTTCAGTGAGTTTCATTGTTATTGTATCCATATGTAAAATGTTCTAATCTATTATATCCAGTGATCTATTCACTATTCTGTCTAATTATTTTAAAATATAAAATGCATAAAAATGCCTAATTCTTTTTTAGTAGTAGAACCCATGGCATACCTTAGTAAATTCTAGTTTTTCTCTTGCCTAGACATGTTCCTGGAATTGGAACTGCATATCCATTCATAATATGCACCATATTTGTTGATAACCAAAGTCAGAATTAGAGGGATGACAAGATTCACCTGTAGTTGTTCGAAGGTGCTTTTGTTGCTAGTGTTGAATGCTTGCTTTCATTGCTGATGTTGAATTCTTTTATGTCTATTGGTCGGTTATCATAGGGGGCATGCCCTTCTAGCTATAGTGTTGGCATCCTTTCTGGTTCCTTTAAAATAGAGAGGTTCTTGAGAGCTGGATAAGTGTAATAGAGCTTATAATGCTCCATGAATCACCTCTTAAAATAGAAAGCGTAAGGGCTCCTTTTTGAAGCCACAACTCTTGAGAGTTATCTGCCTTTAAGAACTACTAAACTTATAAGAAAAAGAGCATTATAATAACAAGGGCTCCCTTAAGAACTACTAACTCCTGCTACTGGATATGGATATGTGGCTACCCCCGCCATTGTTGTTGAAATGGGTGTAGCTTCAATGGATGATTCAACTACTGGTAGTGCCTCTATGGAGACTAAGTCTATACCTTCTTATTCTTCGCTAAATCTCAGGGGAATAGTGAGAAGTATAATTTAATTCTAATCACATATAGTTACAGGCTAATACACATATGGAACTGAGAGAGCATTAGTAAAGACCTCACAATTTGTAGATATCCTTTTTCTTTGTGATCAACAATGATGAACAATACAACAGACTCATAGCTCACCTTAACAACCAATTTTTCTCTCATGTTGAATCATTCCAGTCTCGACCATGTCTAGGAATGAAGACAATAATTTGTCAAGGCAAGCCCTCAACTCTGCACTACAAGTGTTGCAATTTCCCCAACTCACAAAAATACTTTCACGAAATTCTTCATCGCAGGGGGAAATCAAACCTTGTTGATAGTAGTGAAGATTTTAAAGTGCTTAAGCCCTTTGGTTTCATGTCATGCGACTAGATAAGTGAAAGAAAATACACCAAGGTTTGTCCAACCTGGAGGACAGTGTTGGAGGATCATTACAGAGGTTTCCCTTAAATTTCAACTGAACATTAATGTTGGCATGGCATTTTGGTCATATGTTGCCATGCAATGAAGAAACCAATCATCCACTAGGTGCATGCTTTCCATGTACTTCCCATGCAAAACGTGCTATGACAGATGGACTAGTCTAACCATTGGACTAAAAAATAAATCTATTTATGAATCAATAAACATTGAATGTAATTATTAGTCTATATATATGAATAGATGTTATTTTAGATGGGCTATATAATTATTAGTCTATATAATTATTAGTTCATGAGATTAGCCACAAATTTAGTTACTTCAATAGATCTCGGGTTCTTCGCTCTTTATTATTACTCTTAGACATCAATGACAGAAAGACAAATATACCTTAGACCTCGCAACAACCAACAACCACGATTACTTTAAAAGGGTGGCCATTGTTAAAAAGCAAAGCAAAACCAAAATGTGAAAGCAATGGCTATTGTAGGAAAAAATGAAGGCAATAAACTGAAGCAAAAGAAAAGACAAAGACCTAATCTAAGAAAGAAGGGAAATCTTACATACTAACCTAAACATATCCTTTACTACTATAACTATTTAGTTGCACAATCGATCATGTATAATAATAGTGTCAATGCAACCAACTAAATAGATGAAGAATGCCCAAAACAAAATTTTCAAGGATTTTGTGGATAGGTCATACTAGCATGTTGTTGATTGAGAGATCAAGGAGGATGAGCATGTTATTGAGGTGGTTTGATGGGTCCCTTGAATGTATTGTAATACCCTTGTTATCTTATGAGCATGGCATGAGGATTTGTCTGCTAATGAATATGACCAATTGCATTATCTTCTCTAGGTCTAGTTTTCGATCCTTTTGATTGCATGAACCTCAATAGACATAGGTCGAGTTTTCAATCCTTTTGATTGCATGAACATCAATGGAACTAGGTCGAGTTTTCGATCCTTAACATGCAATGAGACCCTTATTGTATGTTGGGATAATTGAAAGCTTGCCACATCAAATCATATTAGACTTTGAAGGTTGTTATATGTGCAATTTACTGGATGAAAACGAAAGCAAGAGCGAATTAAAGTATTAATAGAGAGGATGATTTAAAGACTTTTGTAGAATAAGTGATGGTAGATCATGCTTAGAGAGTTTGTTGCATGAATAGAGAGAATCTTTTATAGTAATATTCCAAGAAGATATGTGTATTCAGATGGACATACCTTTACAAGGAAGGAGAATACCCGCAGAGCGACCAACCAACCAAAAAAATGGTTGAAGAGATGTAAGTGGGAAAGAAGCAAACATGGTATCATGAAGGGTTTATATGACAGGGCGATCTTTGAAATGAGGAGGAGATATTGAAAAGGTATTCGTTTGTCCCGCTGCCACTGTAAAACGTCCATACATTTAACAATACCTTTTCCGTTGTAGTCTAGTTGGTCAGGATACTCGGCTCTCACCCGAGAGACCCGGGTTCAAGTCCCGGCAACGGAATTTAATCTGTTTTAACTTTTGACTT
Organism: Picea sitchensis; assembly: GCA_010110895.2. NCBI lineage: Eukaryota > Viridiplantae > Streptophyta > Pinopsida > Pinales > Pinaceae > Picea > Picea sitchensis. The sequence goes on from SNQJ01S0031827.1 coordinate 54,696, forward strand.
TTAAATGTTTTTATAAGAGGGGAATTTAAACTGTTTTAAAATATTTTAATTGCAGATATCTTCCGGCTTTTAAATGTTTTTATAAGAGAGCACAACTGAAATCCTCTCATGGAAAAATAGGCGTCAAAGAGGTGCGTCTGCCGGGAGTCGAACCCGGGTCTATTGCTTGGAAGGCAATTATCCTAACCGTTGGACTACAAACGCCTCGTTGTGAAAATTTAACAGACGATGTTAGCAGGGGCACTAGTTTAACCGTTGGACTACAAGCTGTAACGGAAGGCGTGGCAATTATCCTATAAACGCTGTCCGTGTAACTTGCAAACCACAAAATGTGAGCGTTTCGTTCATACTAACTCGCAAATTCCCCCTCCGATTCGTTGCACTCCGTCAAGTGTTAAAATTGAAACCCCAAATCTCACGCAAACGAATGAATATTGAGAGTCAGAGTTAATGTGATGTGGTCTTTGGGCGTAGACCGTTGCAATTTATTCCCACATGCGTAACGCGGAATAAATATATACCTTTGATATACGTAGCTGACAGAAGAAAATCTTATTGGATACATCCGATAAAATTGAAACTATACAGAAAAAATTAGCATGGCCCCTGCGCAAGGATGACACGCACAAATGGAGAAATGGTTCCAAATCTTTTTTATGTTTTCGCTGTTACATGGTTTTTAGATGTTTTGCATGGTTTTTGTTTTCGCTGTTACATGGTTTTTAGATGTTTTACATGGTTTTTGTTTTCGCTGTTACATGTTTTTTAATGTTTTCGCAGTTACATGGTTTTTAGATGGTTTGCATGGTTTTTGTTTTCGCTGTTACATGGTTTTTAGATGTTTTATATGGTTTTTGTTTTCGCTGTTACATGGTTTTTAGATGTTCATTGGGGTTTTTTTATGTTTCCGCTGTTACATGGTTTTTAGATGTTTTACATGGTTTTTGTTCTAGCTGTAATTATAATGGAGTTTTTTAATATTCATTAATAAGATTAATTAATTTTTATAAACACGTTTTTATATTCATTAATAAGCTTTATTAACTACTTTATTTGGTTGTAATTTTTTCATAGGCGTTTTTATATTCATTAATAAGCTTTATTAACTACTTTATTTGGTTGAAATATGAGTGGATGCATGGAATTTCATACCATTAACGACTACTTGGCTTAGCACAAGGAATTACGATAAGGAAAATGTGCTACCAACTTCAATAAACAAGATCAAGGCTATATAATTTGAAGAAAAAACATTCAATGAAGGACGACACTTTATGTTTATTAATAGAGTTCAAATGAAGGACAACCCATATTTTATGCATTTTAGATTAATTAATTAGATAAGAGGGTGTTTCCCCACCGTAGGTTAGAATAGGGGGTTTTACTTTAAAATAATAATGTTTTAATGTAAAGAAGGTGAGCATCTCCCTATAAATAGAGATGCAGTTCCTTGTTATTTTTTCATGGTTGGATTTGGCCGGGAGAAATCCCTTAGTAGAGGTTTGAAATTTTATCTTCTTTTATAAAAGGCTATGGATGGTTGAGTAGAGTGATGATCTCTTGAGGAGAATAATATGTGAATGTCTCCTTCTTCTTCTTCTTGGATGATTCATTGTTTAGGGTTTTGGATGGATGAAAGATTGGTTGAGTAAGTGGTTTCCTCTTATCTTGTGGTTTGTGTTCATGGAATGCATTTCAAGTGTAATTGTGCTATTCTAGGGGAGAAGGCACATTCTCTTGGGTCTTATTTAACAAACTCTTTTGTTCATTGCTCTTGGAAGGTTGCTAGTGGAGTAATTCCCCCTAAATCTATTCTTAAAGTTTGTTTTAGGGTACTAGGAGGATCTTCTACAGTTAGTAGTGGACAACCCTAGATATCACCCTAGATTCACCCATTTTATTTGAAGGTTGTGTTCTTATTTGACCCCATATACACCAAAAATAATATTATGCTTTGTGTCCATCTGCAAAAGGCAAAGAGAAATGGAGGACATGGTTTCAATTCTCTCGGCCTTTAATTACCCTAAAAATGAAAGAGGCGATATCAACAAAATAGACGGTAGCAACAAAATTTGAATCTGATTCGAGCTTATCAGAACACTGACGACAAGGAGATAAATCAGAATAACACTCACATCAAAGAGATAAATCAGAATAACATTCACATCGAAGAGATAAATCAAAATACTGACAACCAAGAAATAAAGAGATAGGGGTTGGAAACATAACGCTCTAAAGGGAGACACCTTACTACTAAGACAAACATGACACATTAACACTAGTTTTGAAGGACGACACAGGTGAAAAAATGGTTGTTTCCCAAAACCTATCAACGAATTGACAGGTTTTTAGCAAAAGTTATTCCTATAGAGTGCCTTCGACATAACTAGCAAGCATTTGACTATGAGAAAATTCCTTTCAAATGCATGACATGCCATGCTTATGGACACTTCGTTAAAAACTATCCAAAATCTCAAGAAGAGCAACCTTCCTCATCACAACAATCAAAGTAGCAGTAAAGGAAGGAACCTGAGTTCAAGAAAAATTCAAATAGGTGAAGGAATTTTCAACGGAAAAATCCTTCCAAGACATCTCAAGAAGGCCCTCCTCCATCAAGAATCAATAAATATGAAATTCTCAAAAACTTAGATGAAAAGGAAAATTAGGAAAATATAGAGAAAAAAGTTGAAGAGAAGCAAGAAACAACTCTTAATCAAGGAACACCACAACCTAATGGTGGTTTTGGCCCATCCCACGAGGATCCAACATCAAATGGAAAAGAGTAAGAGAGGGATAAAGAAGAGGAACACAAATAAGATTTAGAAGAGTCAGAGGAGGAAGATTGATCCGGATTTATGTAGGAACACCATGAAATACAGAAATACACATAAACGCAGAGATGCAGCGGAAATAAGACTTCATTTCATTAATAACAAATGACTGAAATATGCTTACAGACAGAATGGAAATAAACTAGCTAGGGCGCTGGTAGCTTATCTTTGAAAAGAGATGTGGCTGCTACTCACATCCATGAGAAGATCATTACAATGAGGCTTTAGAGGCCTTTTTACAATAGATGAGAATGCCAAAATTCATAGACATCCAAAAACCTAACCCTAGGAGGTGAAGCGCCAAAAGTCATGTGGGCCCCATTTGGGTAAGTTAGTACATCAACTTCCCAGGGTCGTAACTTTTGCATACGATCTCCGTTTTAGGCGTGTGATAGCTCGTTGGAAAGGTATCATCAAGGAGATTCATTTTGGGGGCTCAATCATGCCTTCGGCTATCATTGAGAACCTCTATATCAAAAAACCTTCATTTAGGCCCTCAAAATGGCCCCGAAAGTTAAAACCTGCTAAAAAT
>SNQJ01S0031827.1:58068-82372 GCA_010110895.2 Picea sitchensis
TAATAACCTAATATAAATTATCTTCTTGAGCCGACAAGTCTTCGAGGGTTATTAGCCAACTCATTAGGGTTTCTTCTTTCTTCCCAGAGTATTCTATCATCATCAGGTTTACACATGGAGGCTATGTTTCCTTCTAGCGGTTACACTGAATGAAGGAGGTGTGGGCCCATAACCTGTTAGAATATAATTGATGTGCTCGTTTTACCATTGACAATATCTCTATTGTCACCCAACCATAGGCCGAAGCCACGCTTCGAGCACCTTAACCTTGGTAGAGAATCACTCCGGAAGAAAACCCCAGGCTAGATAGCCAAACAAAGGGTAGCGCACCTTTCCCCAAGGATAGCACACCAACAAGAGATGAACAGATAGTCCAAACCCTAGCCAAGAGATAGTCCAAGTGTAACTACTAGCTACAACAGTTGCAATGGGAGCTCTCCTCCAAACCTGCGTAGAAACTAGGAAACTGCAGTGCACACAAGTGATGCTCTGCAATTCTGAGACTGCCTACCAGACTGAGAATTGGCCTCCTGTATTTATACTAATTCTAGCTAACTACCTGGGCCGACTTCTGATTCTGGGTATCTGTCTGTTTAGTACATATTATTATTTCTAGTCGACTTCTTCTCTTGGAGGCTAATAACCTAATATAAATTATCTTCTTGAGCCGATAAGTCTTCTAGGGTTATTAGCCAACTCATTAGGGTTTCTTCTTGCTTCCTGTAGTAGCCAAACAAAGGGGTAGCACACCTTTCCCCAAGGATATCACATCACAAAGAGATGATCAGATAGTCCAAACCCTAGCCAAGAGATAGTCCAAGCATAATTGCTAGCGACAACAGCTGCAACGACAACTCTCCTCCAAAATTGCATAGAAATTGGGCAACTGCAGTGTGCATAAGACTGGGCGTTGCAATTCTGAGACTGCCTACCAGAATGAGAACTGGCCTCCTGTATTTATACTAATTCTGACTAACTACCAGGGCCAACTTCTCATTTTGTGTATATGTCTATTCAGTATATAATATTATTTATGGTTGACTTCTTCTCTTGGAGGCTAATCACCAAGAACCACCTTAGAAGATGTGTCTTCCTTGTATGCCACTAGAACTCCAAACTTGTGCTATATTGGATGAGAGAGTGAGTGTGGTGAGTGAAGAAATGAGCTAAGATGTCCTCTATTTATATTAAACTGTCCATTGACTTTTATGGATGGGCTGACCTAACTTTCTGGTAATTATATTCTAATATTATTGATCCTGCTAGGATGACTCGTCTTCTAGGGTTTTCACACATCTATTTAGGGTTTCTCTTACTTCCAGAATTTTCTAATCTATTCAAAGGTTACACGTGGAGGTTAATACCTCCCATAGCTACCATAACATCAACACTCCCTCCTAGCTAGAGAGGTATTAACAGTAATGGTATTGAGCACACACATAACATTCTTTCAGTAACATCATCATAGCCACACAGGCTATCTCATGATCACACAAATCAAACCATGAGAAACATCATCACTATCCATCTAGATGGAAATCATGTCCAACACTAGTGGTAGTCTCCATGGAAATTAGATAGTAGCATACAATTGCTACAATGCCATCCAATAGAACATAACTGTGTCTATCCATAGTAGTAAACATTTATTGTCCAGTGGTACACAACCACTCCTATTAGCACACAACTACTAACCAGTGACACACAGTCACTACCAGTGGAGCACATCCACCATAATAGCATACAACTATTTTCGATAGACATGTAGTCTCCACAATAATCAAATCATATCATCTGATATCATCCTGCATCAACAATGTCATCAACTGCATCACCTATAAGTCGTAGTAGTATGATGTGAATGCATCATATCTAAGTTGTATGCCACATCTAAGTTGTACTCGCATGGTGTAGATCAGTGCCTCACTATGTTATCTCTAAGTTGTATGACCATCTCTAAGTTGTACTAGCATGACATATCTAGCATGATGCCAATGCATCATATCTAAGTTGTATGCCACCTCTAAGTTGTACTAGCATGATCATATGTAGCATGATGCAATACCTCTGCATCATCTTTAAGTTGTATGGTCATCTCTAATCTATACTAACATGACATATCTAGCATGATGCCAATGCATCATATCTAAGTTGTATGCTGCATCTAAGTTGTACTAGAATGGCTATATCTAGCATGATGCGGCTCATCAACATCGTCTCTAAGTTGTACTAGCATGAACATAACTAGCATGATGTCAATACATCATATCTAAGTTGTATGTCCACCTCTAAGTTGTACTATCATGATGCTCCTCAAGACACTGTATCATCAACAACTCCAACCATTTGTATCATATATGAGTTGTACTAGCATGATCATATCTAGCATGATGCAAGCATCGTCTCTAAGTTGTATGCCCATCTCTAAGTTGTACTAGCATGATACAGATCCACAACTCATTGACATTCCATGATGCCACATATCAAATATCCCTCCCAATCGAGGAAGTCATCTCCTCCCTTTCAATGAATGGAGCAATCTCTATGAGCCCCAGCTTGTCCCTCAAGTATGGAAAATTTATCTTGGACAAAGGCTTAGTCAAAATATCTATTGTCTGCTCATTACTGGAGATATACAGGAGAATCTCTTCTCCCCTATGGACTTTATCATGGATAAATAGTACTTGATCTCAATGTGCTTCAACCTGTCATGGAACACCAGGTTCTCTGAGAGATTCACATAGCTTTGGTTATCACAATATATCACAGTCGAATCTAGCACTCAATCAAATAGTCCAGAAACCAACTTATGGAGCCACATTTCTTTCATACAAGCATCACAAGCTGCAATATATTCTTCTTATGCAGTGTTGAGTGCAACATAATTATGTTTCCTGCTAGCCCATGATATCATAACAGATCCCAAACTGAAACACATACTAGAAGTACCATTTCTGTCATCTTCACTCCCTTCCCAATATGAATCATCAAATCCATGCAGTTGTACTTCTTTGTTTGAGGCATATCTCAAACCATAGGTTATCGTCCCACGAAGATATCTCAAGATATGCTTTGCAGCTATCCAATGCTCATGTCTGGGTTCCACCTGGAACTGGATTAACATGTTCACAAAAAAGAAAGTGTCCAGCCTGGTATTTACCAAATACATCAATGATCCAACCAACTACCAGTACAGGGACGAGTCTACTGGATCAGAACTATAGTCTCTCAACTTCCTCAGATTTGTTACCATGGGAGTTTCCATGGATTTGCAATCCATCATCCCAAACTTCTGAAGGATCTTTATAACATACTTCCCTTGTCCTAGGAAGACTTCACCATGCTTCTACTATAATTCTAATCCCAAGTAATAGTGCATGAGACCAAGATCCTTCATATCAAACTATGAGGATAACTCCTTCCTACACTGGATAATGAGAGGCTCTGCACATGTCAGGAACAAATCATCAACATATAACAGTAGAATCACAGGTGCATCATTCAAAATAGAGACTTGGATCGACATGACTCTTGGAAAATCCAAGTCTCATCAAATAACTATCAATACGTGCATACCAAGCTCTTGGAGCTTGCTTGAGTCTATATAATACCTTATTCAATTTGCATACATGGGTTTCTCTTGGGTGTACCTAAAAACCTTGAGGTTTCTCTATATATACCTCTTCCTCAATTACTCCATTGAGAAAGGAAATCTTTACATCCATATGATGTAAACTCCAACCCATGGATGCTGCTAGAGATATGATGGCTCTAATAGATGTATATCTGGAAACTGGAGCATACGTCTCATCATAATCTTCTCCCTCTGGTTGGGAGAAACCTCTAGCCACTAATTGTGCCTTGTAATTATCTATATTCCCATCTACTGCATGCTTTATCTTGTAAACTCATTTAGGAACAATTTTCATACATCATTTTTCATGATTGATATTATTCCATCAGAAATTCCTTATATTCTTTCTTCTTGACTATTTCTTCAAAGGTGGAGGGTTCTATAGCTATAATATGGTTTTGACTTCTTTCTTTCTCTGAAATTTCTATCTAGAGTACCATGATCTCATGAGTTCAAGTTGGTCTTCTCTTCTTAGTCTTATCTTGGTGTGGATATTCATATCTTTGTGGTTCTTCCATGTCTGATACAACATTCTTCCCTCTACAACTCTAATCCTGGGAGTTGTAGGATCTTTATCACAGACCTCATCATGGTCCTGGATGTTTCAGCCCACAGATGCATTGGTAAGTATTAATCATGGATCATGTCTTTTATTGCTTCCATAATTGAACAATTATTTCTTTCTTCCACACCATTCTACTGAGGATTGTAGGAAGTGATGATCTCCCTCCTAATCCCATCCTCTCTACAAAATGTCTTGAGATCATTTGAGGTTTACTTTCCTCCATTATCGAACCTCAATATCTTTAACTTCTTTTTATATAAGATTTCCACAAGTGCTTGAATTCCTCAAACTTACTAAATACTTTTCCCTTTTTCTTCCAAGAAACAAATGCAAGTTTTATGTGAGAGATCATCAATAAATGAACCATAATGTGCATACCCATTTAGTGATAAGGTTGACATGCATTTGAGTGAAGGATGTCCAAAACTTCTTTTTATTTCCATGCTTCCTTTATAATTGATACTTGGTGAGATCATCTGCTTCACCACTGATGAAGTCATCTACTCCATGCTTGCAACTGTCACTGTAGCTCGCTCCTAGAGCTATCACCTGTGACCTACCTAGAACAAGAACAATAACAAAGGAAAATAGAATACAACATTCTTCAACACTCTTCCAGTGTTGTGATCAATCATTCTTTCATAGTAACTTATTTGGAACAACCAAATACATTTCCATGGTAGCCTCCATGAAATCTTGTAAGATAACCTTCCCGAGACAAGAACAATAAAAGTATTTCAAATATAATATCATTTTCATAAGAACATATCTATGGTAACAAGAATGGATAACAATTTCATGATGATCAACATAATATGATCAAGGTGAACTTCCTACGAGCAAAACAAGAAATATCTCTTTGGAGGAGATGTTAGTTCATTTTGTAAAAAAGTATAATAAGCATCTAAATCAATGATATTCACATGACATCAAGTATTCATTACATCTAGAAGTAATAGAACCTTTCAAAGACTACTTTTACAATTTTTAATGTAGCAACTATCAACCTTGATATGTGAAAATTGGAAACTTATCAATTTAATCAAACCTAGAACCTGAAGCCTCAACTGCTATGGAGGGTGCCCTTGTTCTTTTGACCGCACTGAATCCATGATCACTTATTGGACAAGGTCTCTTGTACATCACCCAGAAACACAATAATGTTTTTCTAGATGATATAACTTGAAAAGCATATACAAGTGCATACCTTGAAATCTTTGTAGCATCATCCCATCTTGTCTTCCAATATGAAACTAAAGACCATCTTGACAAGGAGAGGTTAGAAATAGAATCAAAAGGTTCAGTGATTAGAACAAGCTAGAAACTATGAAATTTCAATTTTGACCATAGAATCAATTTGACTAGAAATGAACCTTTGACTTTGACTTTGACCAAAAATTCAAACCTGAAGTTTTTGCTAGCTAAGGGTACCAAGAGGTGAACTAGGCTAAGGTGCACTATAATATCTAATAATTAGGTCAAGGGCTTCACTTAAGGTGACTCAACAAGAGGGTTAGGGTTTCATTGTTGCAACAAAGCTTTGATTGCAACTACAACTGGTGCTGCAACAAGAAATAACCTCCCAATCTACCTTCTAGTGGTTGGACTGTCCGAAGATAGTGTGGTCCCATAACTTGTTAAAATAATTGATGTGCTCATTTTCACCATAGACAATATCTCTATTGACACCCATCCATAGGCACGAAGCCACCCCGAAGCACCTTAACCTTTGACAAAATTATTTCAGAAAGCCATACTAGAACCAAAAGATAAACCCTAGATGCTAAATGCAACACAAAATCAAGACAAGTAGAGTGCTCCTTCTCCAAGGGTAGCGCACAAGAGACAGAGTCTTCATATCCACATAACAAGTACCATACACAACTGCAACAACTGCAGCTACACTACTCTCTCAAACTTGCACCATACTTAGAATTAATATCACCAAGAATATCACCAAGCACCACCAAGAACTACCCTAGAAGATGTGCCCTCCTTGTATGCTACTACATCTCCAAACTTGCGCTATACTGGCTAAGAGAGTGAGTGTGGTGAGTGAAAAAATGATCCAAGACGTCCTCTATTTATATTAATCTGTCCATTGACTTTTATGGCTGGGTCGACTTGAATTTCTGGTAACTATATTCTAATATTATTTATTCTTCTAGGTCGACTTGTCTTCTAGGGTTTTCACACATCTGTTTAGGGTTTCTCTTACTTCCAGAATATTCTAATCTAGTCAAAGGTTACATGTGGAGGTTAATACCTTCCCCCATCTACCGTAACATCAACAATATGTTCAACCATTCCTCCAAATATTCTTGTTGATATATGTTATGAATATCACTAATTGAATATTCATCCTTTTTCCATTCTATGATTATCTACCTATCATAGCACATAAGACCACCATGGTTGAAGATACATACATTGATTATGTCCTTCATGATGGAGACTTCAACATTGCCAATGTCATCTTGGGACATCTATACCTTTAGGATAGACATGGGAGTTATCATTCAAAACCTCATCGTTTTTTTCGAGGTTCAAACATGGTGGTACAAAATTACTAAAATGAAGTAAGACAAGTAGAATGAAACTTTTTAGTGAAACAATATTTTAGTCGGCCATGTTTTCCATTAGTAGTAGTAGCCACCTACAACTTTGGCCCCAAATGTTATTGAAATGGGGATCATTTCTCTCCAATGGGGTGGATTGATCCAAACACTCATTCATTGTTGAAAATGACTTCATCAATTGTGATTTTATTGACATCGACAACCATTGTGAACATTTTATTTGACGATGCCAACAATCTTATTTTCAATAGCCTACTTTTTGATGACATGCTTGTTGATATATCACTTGTTGATGACACTCTAGTTGATAACCCACTTGTCAACAATTCTTTTGTTGACAACCCACTTGTCTACAACACTTGTTGATAACACACTTGTCGATTTACCTCACGTTGACAACTCCATTCTCAACGATATACTTGTCGATAAACACCTTGTCTACCATCCTTTCATCAATAATTCCTTTGTCGATGAGTTACTCATTGATGAAAGTTACATTAACTACGCCCTTTTCAATCTCAATTTCATGAAAAACTATAGTTCATTGAATCAAGTCTCATCGCATGGAAGTACAAATCAATGTACAATGATAACACACTTCAATGAATCTCATCTTTCCACTTGGCTCAACCCATCAATAACTAAATAATGACTTATGTGATTGAAATGTTTTCTATATATACAAAGTATTATATGAATCATAAGCAATGAATATTCTTTCTTTTCATGCTCACTATCATAGAGCAATGTACAACTCATCACACAGTGATACAAATACTACCCGATCTAGTTTTCTTTGTCCACATATATGTTCATTATTTGCTTCATTATTTTCATGCTTCCACTTCACATAACTTAATCAATGTTGAAGGGTCATGAAGGCATGGAGGAGGAGGATCTAGTAAACTACTCAAAGAAAGGGGAGGAGGAGTTCATCTATCTATTTTCAAGTCGAGAGAGGAAATGCTAGTGCAATGGAAATATTCAAAGGGGTCTAATATAGGGTCAATCATGGAGGTAAGTCTAGTTCTAAAGTCTCCACAACCAAAAAAATATATTCCTCAAAACCCTAATGTGACTAAGGGACAAAACTTTGAAGTGTTGGTGCTATCACACATAAAAAAAAAGGCAAACAATTTGAATTTGTAGGACTTGGAAAATAATATCCCATAAAATTTAAAGTCAAATGAAGATAAGGAACTATGGGGGACAGATCCCAAGATTGATGGTAAAGGGTTCAAGGGTCTACATTAACTAGGAGTATAGAGAATTAAAATTTCATAGGGAACTAAAAGTTATGTGGGTATAGGCCAACCTGTATACGGTGTTGAGAGGAATGAGGATAGGAAACCACATAATTGACTTCATTGTGCATGGTATAAGGTCTCCCACAACACCCACCAATTGTACATGATCCTTGGGAAGAATCAACAGCAGAACAGACAAAGAGTAGAACGAAGAAGCGATCATTAGGGAGAACGAAAAAACGTTTGGGTGTGAGTAGGATCACCTTGGGTGCATGATATTAACATGTGGAACTAAAGGGGAACACACCTTAGTTTCCTTAAAATGATTGACGTAGACCTGGGTTTCATTTAGGAAATGGAAATGAAACTTGGGATCATGCCCAATGAGTGGACCCGTCTTCCCTCGATAGCATGGGCACATTGGAGAGGTTGGATGACCCCATTAACACACCCATGAGGAGTCATGACGATTAGCATGAGAGATTGCACAAGGAAAGGGGTGCACGCCCAAGAATGAGGCATGTCGACCCAAGGGACATGAAATTTCACACAAGTGACCCTTGGAGTCCATATAAAAGCAAGGGAACACAAGAAAATGAAGGTGGAGAGCATTTTGGGCAAGAGATTTGGAGAACAAGTATGAGGTAAGTTTGAGGCAACAAACTAAGGCAGATTGTTCAATATGAAAGACAAGTAACCAAGGGTGGGATGCTCTGGGAGGTTTTAGGGAAGTCTGGAAATGCAGGTGTATGGAGGCATGTGTGAGGTAGAACCAAAATCTATGTTAGTTTGGTGAAATTCTACGGAAAAGAAGGTACATCAAGTCTGCGGTTGTGGGCACGTCGAAGGTGCACTGCATGAGGTTGCAGAGATAGTTGCAACATAGAGTCTTGGTGTGACAAATATTTTCATGAGTGTCTTGGTGAGGTGAGACAAGTCATGTGACTTTGCCAAAGTTTTAAATCAATCTGGTAGTGCTCATATTGTAATTTTTTCATAATAACAAAGACTTAGCCAGGTGTTAGGAACAGTTTGTGTCACCCACACTATATCTGTGTTTTTCTTCGTTTATTCCACAATTGTTCTCTTGGATTCGTTCATGGAATGTATGCTTAAATAATACTAAGTGTTAAAATATGTTAAAAATTTTCTAAGTAAGAAAGATTTGCACTAGAGTAGGAGTGTGACTCACCAATATCCTATAATAGAGTATAGGTATGCTCTAGGTGAGGAGGCATAGTATGGATGAAGTATTCTTCATGTGCCAAGCAACTAGGTAAGAACCGTCATAGTGTTGCATGCCCTCAAGATGTGAATGATCACAATATATAATCAGGTGTCCTGTGAGGTTGTGACAGGTTGTATCAGAGTGGTTTTGTTGCATATTTTGGAGAAGGGTTGGGGAACTGTTGACCACTATCTTGATGATAGGTGGTATCATAGCAGAATTGAAAGACATTTTGGTGAGCTCTTCACCACATTTTCACCTTCCTGGCATGTGGTATCAAAGCATACTTGAATATTCTCCACTATTTCAGTCATAAAAGTTGTTGGAGGGGTGAACTTGTTGGAAAGAAAGTCTGGGCGAAGGCTTGGTGAGGGTTCGAAGAACTAACCCATCACAAACTTGGTGGTTTGTGAAGAAAGTGAAAGGCAGAGTTGTAAATGAAGATATGAATCATGAGTAGACCTGGGCACACTCCTTGAGTAGGCCAAGCACATAGTTCCAAGGGTGAACCAAGAACTTGGGAAAGGCAGACAAAGGCAAGACCATCACATAAATTTTTGTAGGCCTGATCACAGTAGTAATCGCAGAGTTGATTGCAGAGTTTTGAAGAAGTATTGAGACAATATCTTAGGTACCTTGGATGAACCCTTCAAAATTAAAGTGAATATACTTGGAGAGCCATCCATGGTTGATGGTAGTGACACCGAGAGGGATCCCAAGACATGAAAAATAAAGGACCAAATCATTGTCTTGGAGAGGAATGTCGAGCGGATGACGAACACATTGTGTCAACATGGTGAGAAGGTCAACCGAATGGAGATTGAGATGAGAAAGATGAAGCGAGGGTTTAATGAATTCATTCAAGAGTACCAATCAACTGTAGACGTGATGACTGACACCTTTACCAATGAAATTCATAATAGACTCAAGGCAGTGGAGGAAACACTTTCTACAGTTACATAGAGGTTGAAGGACCAAGACGACACCATCACATTGTTGAAATGAGCTTTGGCTAACAGACAAAGCTCTTCTGTCATGCCGATGAGAATCAATATAAAGGAACTCGAGCCATATGATAGGACTCACAACACTAAGTTGTTGGGAAACTTCTATTGGTACATTGAGCAGTACTTGGAGAAGTTGAACGAAAGTTCGAAAAAATCTAGGATGAATTCTACAACGATGTTCTTGATAGGAATTTCTAATATATGATGGAGGAACCGAGTGGAAGACTGATCCAGATTTTATGAGAAGAACTAAATTACTACAGATTATTAACAGGTGCTTAACACAAAATAATAGAGATACAGTAAAAATGGTTTTCTATTCAATAAGGAAATAAGCCGAAACTGTAAAATGCAGCGGAAACAAGCTTGTTGGAATGGTAGCGTCTTATCTCCGAAAAGAGATGTCATGATTGTGCTCATTCAAAAGAAGATGATTACAATGAGGCTCTCAAGGAATTTTTACAATAAACAGGAATTCCAAAAACCCTAGAAATCCAAAAACCTAACCCTAGGAGATGAAGCGCCAAAAGACATGTGGGCCCCATCTGGGTAAGTTAGTACATCAACTTCCTGGGGTCGTAACTTTTGCATACGATCTCTGTTTTAGGTGTATGATATCCCATTGGAAAGATATCATAGAGGGTATTAATTTATGGGGTTCAATAATTCCTTTGTATATCATTGAGAAGCTCTATCTCGAAAAACCTTCATTTAGACCCTCAAAATGGCCCCAGAAGTTAAAACTGCTAAAAATAGTAAATTGCCAAAATTGCCAGAAAATTGTTTTGAGCCAGTTGGAAAAGGTGGGTGGCCATAGATATCCACCTATATCAATCCTCCCTCCTTAGGAAGCAATGGTTTCCATTGTGTTGATTTCCCCCATCAGATGAGGAAATTTCTGCTGAATTTGGCCCTGGGTGAGCCACTTGCCTTGGTGCAGGAGCTGCCCTGCTTTGACGACTCGATAAAGATGGATCCTTTGATGTTGAGTTCCCTTGATATGTGTGTCCAAAATCTGATCTCTAGATGCCTGTTGTATGTAGTCGGGGTTGAGCTCTATTGGTGTTAGCTTTTCTGCTACGTCTGAGGTGTCCAATAATGGTGGGAAATAAGGGCGAAGGAGATCCACATTGAACACTGGGTGCAGGCCAAGGAAAGGAGGAATGTTGAGATCAAAAGAATTATCCCCCACAACCTTGGTGATGGTGTATGAACCATAACATAGTGGGTGAATCTTCCAATGGGGTCTTGTAAGGCATTATTTCTACAAGTGCAAACAAACTTTGTCACCCACCTGAAACTTATGTGGCACCTGATGTTGATCATGGTGCTACTTGTACTTGTCATTGGAATTTTGTAGGATATCTTGAACCTGTTGGAAGATGTGTTGGATCTGATTAATGAACCAAGTGTCTTTGTCAGCTTTAGTTGGAGCAGGAGATGTGTCGGTCAAGGTGACCACAAGGGGAAGTGCAACATCTATGGGACCCAATGGTTGGAATCCCAACCCCACCTAAAAGGGGTTGTGGCTGGTTGAGCTATGCAGGGCTCGGTTGTAGCTATGTTGGACAAAGGGAAGGATCTCATCCCATGTGCGAGGGTTCTTTGAATTATACATGCAAAGGGTATGCAAAATCATTCAATTTACGACCTCGGTTTGGCCATCTATCTGAGGGTGGAAGGTCGTGGATTTTGTGAGCTTGGTGTCCAGCAGTGACCAGAGGCTTGACCAGAATGTGTTGAGAAATTGACTATCCCGATATGAGACAATGGTTTGTGGGATTCCAAAATGTAACCAGACTCGTTCAAAGAAGAGCTTGGCAGTGGCCTCTGCTATGATGTTCTTCTTGCAAGAAACCAGAATCGCCATCTTAGAAAAGCGATCAACAACCAAAAAAACATAGTCATTTCCCCTCTTGGTGGATGGGAGGCTCGACATGTAGTCCATTGAGATGGATTCCCATGGCATTTCAGGAGTAGGAATAGGGGTGTACAGACCTTGTTTCTTAGTGGTTGGTTTGGCAATAGCACAGGCAATGCAGGACTTGATATAATTTCTAACCTCCTATCGAAGTTTTGGCCAATAGAAATGTTTATGTAGCATTGCCACTGTCTTTTCGACACCAAAGTGTCCTGCCACCTGACTCTAGTGGGATTCCTAGATCAACTTCAGTCGCTCTCTTGATGGAACACATATATGGCCCAGACGACACAACAACCCATCCTAAGGATGGAAATTATTGACAACTGCGTTTGCACCCAAAATTTGGTAGGTGGTGGTGAAGTTTGGGTCTGTCTCATAGAGTTGGGGCCATCCAGAGGTCTCATGGCCATAGGAGTCTAGCACCGTGGTGAGTGTCACAACTGGTGGTCTACTGAGGCAATTGACGACGTGATTGGTTCTTCTTATTTTATACTTGATGTTGAGATGGAATTACTGCAAGTATGTGGACCACTTTTGATGGAAATCATTCTAAAATTTTCCTTATGTCTGCATGAACTGCAATGACTTATGATCAGTGTGGATGACTATCTCCTTCCCAAGAATGTAATGTCTCCACTGGCAGTAGGCTTGGACAATGGAGTACATTTATTTTTCATAAGTAGGTTCTCACTATGAAAGTCTACGAGGTGGCTGTGTTGAGTGAGAATGATGCCCATTGCATAGTCTGAAGCATCTGTCTCGATCTCAAAGGGTTGTTGCAGGTCTGGTAGTGAAAGTACTGGGGATGAGCACAAGTGCTTCTTCAAATCGTTGGATGCTTGTTGTTGGGACTGGCCCCATGCAAATTTTTCCTTACCACCACCCCTGGTTATTTGGTTGAGGGCCCATGAAATATGGGAGAATCCCAACATGAACCTACGGTAGAAATTGGAAAGGCCCAAGAAGCTTCGAATCTCAGTGAGTGTGGTTGGGGCTATCCAGTCACGGATGAATAGGATCTTGTCTGAATCCACATGTACTCCATGCTAATCAATTATGTAGCCCAGGTAATGGACACTGTCCATGTCGAAGGATCATTTTTCCAAGTTGGCATATAGCTTGTGTTGCCGCAAGGTGTGCATAACATGTTGAATATGCTGCAAGTGTTTGGTCCAAGTCTTACTATAAATGAGAATGTCATCCAGATATACCAATACAAAAGTATTTGTGAATGGTCACAGGATATTGTCCATCATCCTCATGAAAGTGGCTGGAGCATTTGTCAAACTAAAGGGCATGAACAACCATTCAAAAAGGCCTTCCTTTGAATTGAAGGTGGTTTTCCATACATCTGTCTATTCTATCGGGACCTAGTGATAGCCAGACTTCAGATCAATATTACTGAAATATTTGGCCCCCGTGGTTGATCAAGGAGGTCGTTGATTCGGGGAATCAGGTACCGTTTTTTGACTGTGATTTTATTTAGAGCCCGGTAATCAATGTAGAGTTGCCAGGTTCCATATTTCTTCTGTACTAGCATGATTGGGATCCCTCAAGGTGATGATATGGGATGGGTGTGCCCCTTGTGGAGGAGTTCTTGGATCTATCGCTTGATATCCTCATTCTCTAACATAGAGCAACGATAGTTTGGCCCATTGGGTAGCGGTGTGTTGGGGGTCAGATCGATGGGGTGCTTGACTTGGCAGTGCAGAGGTACCCCGATAGGTGAGGAGATGATATCTGAGTATTCTTCCACGACCTTATCTACTTTCTTCTATTGTGTGGAGAGGTCAACCGCAAAGATCCTAGATGTGGCTGTGATCTTTCACTTATTCTGAGAGCGAATCACGAAGAAGACAAAATTCCTCATCTAAGAGATGCCCTTCCTGCATTGCTTAACAAAGATCAAGGAAATAACACTAGGTGGAACTGCCTCAGGTATCATGTACAATTTCCTGTTCAAAGTAATAATAACACTACGAGGCCTAGACTCATATAAAACATGATGTTTCCATAAATAAGGTTGGCCCAAAAGAACATCACAAACTTCGAGAGGAGCAACATCACCCAATACCTCGTCTTTGAAGGGCTTGATGTCATATGATAGTCGACACTGTTGGCTGACGCGAAGATCACTTCCTTGGCGGAGCCATCCAATGGTGTAGGGTTGTGGGTGCGACGTTGTTAGCAGGGCCAACCACTTGATGACCTCTACTGAGATGAGGTTCTTTTGACTACCGCTATCAACAATGAAGTGCATCGGGGTGCCTTTTACCCACATCTATGAATGGAAGAGGTGTTCTCATTCTTCTGACTCGTCTGGTTCACCAGGCTGGAGCTTGGTGGTAGTAATGGTGGCATTGGGTTTCACATCAATGATTCATCTTCCCCTTTATGGTTATGGCTTAGAGTATGAACCCACATCTGATTCAGAGGCTTTCACTTCGGCCACCAATGACTGCTTTGTGCGGCAGTCAAAAGTGTTATTCCAAGGGCTCTTATGGAAGTCACACCACTTCCCAATATCTTTCTTTGTCTTTCCGGTGTCCTTCTTTTCTTGCGTCTTGGATTGGTTGTCCTGATACTTCCCATATTTGATCTATCCTTTGTTCTATGGTTTGGGGCTTCCCTTTCCTGGATTTTTTTGTGAGGGGTTCCCAGGCCCAAATTGCCACGTCTTTTGTTTGAGCTTTTGCTCAATTTTGACGACATATCGGTAGGCCACGCCTAAGGATTAGATGTCTAGAAATTCCATTTCGGTATGGATGTATATATGTAGAGAATTGCGATACTTGAGCACCATATGTCGCTCTGAATTTTTGATACCCATCTTGGTGCGTAAGGTATGAAATATATTTGTGAAATCTAGCACTGCTTGGTCTCTTTCTTGCCGCAATGTGGTCCATTTGGTATACAAGTCATCATAACTTCTAACAGGGTAGTATTGTTCCTTAATAGCACCCCTGAAGGATTCCCAGGTGGTCGTGACCGTAAATAATGAGGGTTCCTCTGTTTCCTTTTGTTCACAGAAGATGCGTCGAAGAAGATGCATCGCTTGCTGGTAGCCGCCAAAGGATTTGCGTGAAACTATCCATCATCTCGTTCCTTTGTTGCATGAGGGATTCCTCAATCAACAGTTTGAAAGGATACCCTTTCCCATCATATTTATTTTCTCCTTCCATGAGAGGTTGCTTAGGCATGTGAGAGATTTTGTCCTCAATATAAACAATCTCGAGACCCAACTCTTTGTACTCCGACCTCGTTAGGGACATGCATTAAGAGAAAAAGGAGACGACCGCTCTAATACCACTGATCTGGATTTTATGAGAAGAATGAAATGAATACAGATAATTAATAGGTTATTAACACAAAATAACAGAGACATAGTAAAACTGGTTTTCTATTCAATAAGGAAATAAGCTGAAACTGTAAAATGCAGTAGAAACAAGCTTGCTGGAATGGTGGTGACTTATCTTTGAGAAAATATGTGACGGTTGCACTCATTCATAAGAAGATGATTACAATGAGGCTATGAAGGAATTTTTACAATAAATAGGAATTCCAAAACCCTAGACATTCAAAAACCTAACCCTAGGATATGAAGCGCCAAAATTCATGTGGGCCCCGTCTGGGTAAGTTAGTACATCAACTTCCCGGGGTCGTAACTTTTGCATACGATCTCCATTTTAGGCATATGACAGCCTATTGGAAATTTATTGTTGAGGAGATTCATTTTGGGGGCTCAATCATGCCTTCGACTATCATTGAAAAGCTCGATCCCGAAAAACCTTCATTTAGGCCCTCAAAATGGCCCCGAAATTTAAAACTGCTAAAAATAGTAAATTGCCAAAATTGCGAGAAAATTGTTTTGAGCCAGTTGGAAAAGGTGGGTGGTCACCGATATCCACCTGGATCAAAGAATTAGTAGTTAGGATAACCATTGAGAATATTGAAAAATGGGAAAAGATGAAGGTAGCCTTTAAGGGATAGTTTGATCCAGGTAACCAAGTATGGATTGCAAGGAATCAATTGTTGGATATCAAGCATGCTGGTAAGATCCAATCCTACATCAAAGAGTTCATGGGGATCATGTTGAATATCAAATACATGTCAAAGTAATATAGACTTTTCCACTTCATGAATGGTCTGCAATAGTGGGCACAGAGTGAGATGCAACTTTAGAATGTGTAGAAACTTGTAGCAGTGATCACCACAATGGTCAAATTGTTGGACTTTTGGGGTGAAGCCAAGATAGGTATTAGGAATAATGAGGACTCCCAAAGTGAGAAGTAGCAACAAGGGAATGGGAAGAATAAGGACAAGGGAAAGATTAATACATCCAAGGGCATCGAATAAAATGCTGAGAAAATGGACACAACGAAAGAGAAGAAGTTGATTTCATGTTGGATTTGTGCCAAGGAGCACTATGCAAAGACTTGTACCTTGAAACAAAATTTGAATTCTTTGGAGAAGAAATACAAACCATATGTTGGAGTCTTGCATGTCTTGAACGTTGTCATGGAGGGTGAATCCACAAAGAGCCAATAACAAGATGAGACAAAACTTTTCTATGTGCAAGATGAACTCAACAAGAATTCAATGATAGCCACATTCCTTTAGGTAACCTGTCTTGTTCATCATGCTAGTTCATGATATTAGCCACAAATTTAGTTAGTTCAATAGATCTCGGGTTCTTCGTTCTTTATTATTACCCTTAGATGTCAATGAAAGAAGTACAAATATACCTTAGACCTCGCAACAACCAACAATAATGATTACTTTAAAAGGGTGACCATTGTTAAAAGGCAAAGAAAAACCAAAATGTGAAAGCAATGGCTATTGTAGGAAAAAATGAAGGAAATAAACTAAAGAAAAATAAATGACAAAGAATAATCTAAGAAAGAAGGGAAATATTACATACTAACCTAACCATATCCTTTACTACTATAACTATTTAGTTGCACAATTGATCATGTATAATAATAGTGTCAATGCAACCAACTAAATAGATGAAGGATGCCCAAAAAAATATTTTCAAGGATTTTGTGGATAGGTCATACTAGCATGTTGTTGATTGAGAGATCGAGGAGGATGAGTGTGTTATTGAGGTGGTTTGATGGGTCCCTTGAATTCATTTTAAAACCCTTGTTTTCCTATGAGCATGGCATGAGGATTTGTCTACTGATGAATATGACCAATTGCATTATCTTATCTAGGTCGAGTTTTCGATCCTTTTGATTACATGAACATCAATAAACCTAGGTCAAGTTTTCGATCCTTTTGATTGCATGAACATCAATGGACCTAGGTCGAGTTTTTGATCCTTTTGATTGCATGAACATCAATAGACCTAGGTCAAGTTTTCGATCCTTGACATGCAATGAGACCCTTATTGTATGTTGGGATAACTGAAAGCTTTCCACAACGAATTATATTAGACTTTGAAGGTTTTTATATGTGCAATTTACTTGATGAAAGGGAAAGCAAGAGAGAATTAGAGTATTAATAGAGAGGATGATTTAGAGACTTTAGTAGAATAAGTGATGGTAGATCATGCTTAGAGAGGTTGTTGCATGAATAGGGAGAATCTTTTATAGTAATATTCCAAGAAGATAGGTGTATTCATATGGGCATACCCTTATAAGGAAGGAATACCCACAAAGCGACCAACCAACCCACATACGAAGCTGACAGAGGAAAGTGTTGTCTCTTCGGAGACATCCTATAAAATTAGAATGATACAAAGAATATTAGCATGGCCCTTGCACAAGGATGACATGCACAAATCAATAAATGGTCCAGTTTTTTTTCATGTTTTTTATGTTACATGGTTTTTAGATGTTCATTGGTTTTTTTTTATGTTTCCGTTGTTACATGGTTTTTAGATGTTTATTGGTATTTGTTTATGTTTCCGATGTTACAAGGTTTTTAGATGTTCATTGGTTTTCATTGTAATTATAATGGAGTTTTATAATATTCATTAATAATATTAATTAATTTTTCCAAACACATTTTAATATTCATTAATAAGATTTATTAACTACTTTATTTGATTGTAGTTTTCTCATAAGCATTTTTATATTCATTAATAAGCTTTATTAACTACTTTATTTGGTTGAAATATGAGTGGATGCATTGAATTTCATACCATTAATGACTACTTGGATCAGCGCAAGGAACTATGATAAGGGGAATGTGCTACCAACTTCAATAAACAAGATCAAGGCTATAGAATTTGAAGAAACACCATTCAATGAAGGACGATGTCTTATGTTTATTAATAGAGTTCAAATGAAGGATACCATATCTTTAGAAAAACTTAAAGAGGAAGGATTTTGAGAAAACATTATCCTCTACATCCAACGATATTCAAGACTTGGTAAAAAACCCATTAAGGAACCATGTTACCACTTAGATCTACACAGAGTTGGTTCCAACGAACATCTTCACCACCTTAAGTGATTTTCATCAATATGAAACCTTGGACAAAAGGAGGTGCATATACTATATGGTAAATACCAAAGGGGATATCAATGGAAACATACATTGGCAGTTCATAACACGTTCCTATGAATGGACAAACAACTGGTGGAAGCCTGGATAAGTAATAAAGATTGTGGCGAGTCATTGTTGTAGAGCTAGATCTACAAGTCAAAAGAGTTTCTCAAAATGGTTTGGTAGTGGTTAATGTCAAGAAACACCACTATTGAAAATCCTTTTGGAAGGATATGCGATCACTGAAAGGTGACCATCAGATGTGTAAAATAATATGGAGTTGAAAGGTTTGATCCATTAAATGAACAATTCGATCCTCATACACACATGGAAGTATTTCAAGTTCAAGATGCGAGTAAGAAACCTAGTAGTGTCGATGTGGTTTTGAAGCTTAGATATACACTTCATGACATAGTAATACATCCTACCGAGGTTGGTATTGTGGAGCCCATGGAAAGTGAAGTTGTAAGAAATTATGAGCCATCTCTGGTTGAACGTAGATTATGTTAAATGTATACATCTAGGTGGTGGGATTTTTTACACCTTGGACCCCCTAATTGCCATCACTTGGGGAGACACCCTTCTTGGGGTCAATTTCATTGTACACATGGCATGAACAACCCATATTTTATGCATTTTAGATTAATTAATTAGATAAGAGGGCGTTTCCCCCCCTCCATGGGATAGAATAGGGGATTTTACTTTTAAAAAATAATTTTTTAATGTAAAGGAAGTTGAGCATATCACTATAAATAGAGATGCACTTCCTCACTATTTTTTCATGGTTGGATTTGGCCAGGAGAAATCCCTTAGCAGAGGTATGAAATTTTATCTTCTTTTATAAAAGGCTATGGATGGTTGAGTAGAGTGATGATCTCTTGAGGAGAATAATATGTGAATGTCTTCTTCTTATTATTAGATGATTCATTATTCATGATTTTGGATGGATGAAATATTGGTTGAGTAAGTGGTATCCTCTTATCTTGTGGTTTATGTTCATGGAATGATTTTCAAGAGTAATTGCACTTTTCTAGGGGAGAAGGCACATACTCTTGGGTCTTCTTAAACAAACCCTTTTGTTCATTTCTCTTGGAAGGTTACTAGTGGATTTATTTCCCCTAAATTTATTCTTAAAGTTTGTTTTAGGGTACTAGGAGGATCTTCTAGGGTTGGTAGTGGACAACCCTAGATATCAACCTAGATTCACCCATTATTTTTCAAGGTTGTGTCCTTATTTGACCCCATATGCCCCAAAAATAATATTATTCCAAGGCACTGGTCTTCAATCCTTGCATCAAAATTTTATCCTTTAGAATCCTTAAACTATTTTGTTGGGTTTACTCTTCAAAATCACCTTGGAATTCATTACCTTAAAACCTATCAATCCTACCTTAGGGAAGCCCCCTTTAAGTTGGAGGAGAGTCGGGAAGAAGTGCTAAGAGGGTTGGTTAGGTGACAATTCCCCTCTCTTAGTTGTTCCAAATTTGCACTTGAGATTTTGGACATTATCTCGAGAATTCTGAGATTTTGTGGTAACAAGCCACATAGAAAGGATCTTATTAATTACATTTATCAAATAATACAATTGATATATGCAAAGTTTGAAAGCAACTACAATGGGGATATGGAATTGAAGGGTCCAATGTGTATCAAGGTGGGTTCTAATGTTGATCTATGTGAGTGCAATTGGAAATTTATGACTCAAGTTTTATTCATTGTTGGAAAATTTAATAAATCCATTTTATCTTTACTAAGGCGTTCTTTACAATGTTTCCATTGTTACATGGTTTTTAGATGTTCATTGGTTTTTTTTTTTTTCTGTTTCCGTTGTTACATGGTTTTTAGATGTTCATTGGTTTTCGCTATAATTATAATGGAGTTTTCTAATATTCATTAATAAGATTAATTATTTTTTCCAAACGTGTTTTTATATTCATTAATAAGCTTTATTTATATGGTTTATAGATGTTCACTGGTTTTCATTGTAATTATAATGGAGTTTTCTAATATTCATTGATAAGATTAATTTTTTTTTTTCCAAACACATTTTTATATTCATTAATTATAATGGAGTTTTCTAATATTCATTAATAAGATTAATTAATTTTTGCAAATGTGTTTTTATATTCATTAATAAGCTTTATTTATATGGTTTTTAGATGTTCACTGGATTTCGCTATAATTATAATGGAGTTTTCTAATATTCATTAATAAGATTAATTAATTTTTCCAAACACGTTTTTATATTCATTAATAAGCTTTATTAACTACTTTATTTGGTAGTAATTTTCTCATAGGCATTTTAATATTCATTAACAAGCTTTATTAACTACTTTATTTGGTTGAAATATGAGTGGATGTATGTAATTTCATACCACTAACGTTTGCTTGGCTCAGCAAAAGGAACTACGATAAAGGGAATGTGCTACCAACTTCAATAAACAAGATCAAGACTATAGAATTTGAATAAACAACATTCAATAAAGGACGACACCTTATGTTTATTAATAGATTTCAAATGAAGGATTTTCCCAAACATGTTTTTATATTCATTAATAAGATTTATTAACTACTTTATTTGGTTGTAATTTTCTCATAGGCGTTTTTATATTTCTTAATAAGCTTTATTAACTACTTTATTTGGTTTCAATATGAGTGGATGCATGGAATTTCATACCATTAACGACTACTTGGCTCAAGGCAAGGAACTACGATAAGGGGAATGTGCTACCAACTTCAATAAACAAGATCAAGGCTATAAAATTTGAAGAAACAACATTCAATGAAGGAAGGCACCTTATATTTATTAATAGAGTTCAAATGAAGGCTACCATATCTTTGGAAAAACTTAAAGAGGAATGACTGTGAGAAAAAACTATCCTCTACATCCAACTATAATCAATACATGGTAAAAAACCCATTAAAGAGCCATGTTACCACTTAGATCTGCACAGGGTTGGTTCTTGTGAACGTATTCACAACCCTAAGTGTTTTTCATCAATATGAAACATTAGAAAAAAGGAGGTGTATATACTATATGGTTAATACCAAAGGGGATATCAATGGAAACATACATTGACAGTTCATAACAAGTTCCTATGAATGGTTAGACAACTAGTGGAAGCCTAGATAAGTAATAAATATCATGGCAAGTTGTTGTTGTAGAGATAGATATACAAGTCAAAAGAGTTTCTCAAAATGGTTTGGTAGTGGTTAATGTCAAGAAATGCCACTATTGAAAATACTTTTGGAAGGAGAGGTGATCAATGAAAGGTGACTATCAGATGTGTAAAAAAATATGGAGTCGAAAGGTTTGATCCACTAAATGAACAATTCGATCCTCATACACACATGGAAGTATTTCAAGTTCAAGATGAGAGTAAGAAACCTAGTAGTGTAGATGTGGTTTTGAAGCTTATATATACACTTCATGACAAAATAATACATCCTACTGAGTTTGGTATTGTGGAGGTTATGGAAAGTGAATTTATAAGAAATTATGAGCCATCTCTGGTTGAAAGCAGATTATGTTAAATGTATACATCTAGGTGGTGGGATTTTTACTGGGTATAATAAAGATTTACAAAGCTAGGAAATACCCTTCCATTGGGATCAACAATACAACATCCAAGTACATGACATTCGATCTAGGGTGTTTGGTGATTGACATTAAAAGAGTTGTCAATGCAACTATGGAACATTTGTTGGATACTAATATTTATGAGGTTCATAATGGGTAGTGGTTTATGGTTCATTGTCACAGTTGGAAGCCCATGTACAGAATTGAAATTCCATGTACAAACTTGGAAGTCCATGTCCACACTTGGAAGAATACTTGGATAAAATATTAGAGTGTTTGATTGCATTTCTTGTCGCAAAATTCACCTTTGAAGGGCCTTTTTTGAGGGTGGACGCTACACCTTGGACCCCCTACTTGCCATCACTTGGGGAGATACCCTTATTCGGGTTGATTTCATTGTACACATGGCATGAACAACTCATATCTTGTGCCTTCTATATTAATTAATTAGACAAGAGGGTGTTTTCCCCCCTCCATAGGCTAGAATAAGGGATTTTACTTTAAAAAAATAATATTTTAATGTAAAGGAAGTTGAGAATCTCCCTATAAATAAAGATGCACTTCCTCACTATTTTTTCATTGTTGGATTTGGCCGGGAGAAATCCCTTAGAAGAGGTATGATATTTTATCTTCTTTTATAAAAGGCTATGGATGGTTGAGTAGAGTGATGATCTCTTGAGGAGAATAATATGGAAATATCTTCTTCTTATTGGATGATTCATTGTTTAGGGTTTTGGATGGATGAAATATTGGTTGAGTAAGTTGTCTCCTCTTATCTTGTGATATATGTTCATGGACTGAATTTCAAGTGTAATTGCACTTTTCTAGGGGAGAAGGCACATTCTCTTGGGTTTTCTTAAAAAAACCCTTCTCTTCATTTCTCTTGGAAGGTTACTAGTGGAGTAATTTCCCATAAATCTATTCTTAAAGTTTGTTTTAGGGTACCAGGAGGATATTCTACGGTTAGTAGTGGACACACCTAGATATCACCCTAGATTCACCCATTTTATTTCAAGGTTGTGTCCTTATTTGACCCTATATGCCCCAAAAATAATAGTACACCAAGGCATTGGTCTTCAATCCTTGCATCAAAATTGTATCCTTTAAAATCCTTAAACTATTTTGTTGGGTTTACTCTTCAAAATCACCTTGGAATTCATTGCCTTAAAACCTAGAAATCCTACCTTAGGGAAGCCCCCTTTGAGATGGAGGAGAGTTGACCAGAAGTGCCAAGATGGTTGGTGAGGTGATAGTGCCCCCTTCTTAGTTGCTCCAAATATGCACTTTATATTTTGGACTTTATCTCAAGAAGTATGATATTTTTTGGTAACAAGCCACATAGAAAGGAGATAATTAATTACATTTATCAAATAATACAATCGATATATGCAAAGTTTGAAACCAAATACAATGGGGATATGGAATTGAAGGGCCCAATGTGTATCAAGGAGGGTTCTAATGCTAATCTATTTGTTTGCAATTGGAAATTTATGACTAAAGTTTTATTCATTGTGGGAGAATTTAAGGAATCCAGTTTATATTTACTAAGGCGTTCTTTACAATTACAAAAATACCTAAGGCATGCTTTACAATTACAAAAATAACTAAGATTCAAGAAAGGAAGATTAAATAAAATCCAAGTATGATCCCCCAAAAAGTTGAACTAACATCATTCCCGCTTTTGAGATTTATGGAGCACCATTCACTTAAGGTCAATGTGAATGAGGTTGTGAGGGAAATTGGAAATCGAGTTAGGCTTTAGTAATTGATGTAAACATTTATATGATAACTAGTTCATTGATATAGCACACATTCACATTGAATTCAATCCTAGTTTATCGATACATTTTTTTTCATTTAGATATTTGGTAGAAAATTGTTGACTATAGCAATAAATCCAAATGAAAATTTGGAACATGGAATGAATGCCTAGAGACATGTATATAAGTGTGAAAATTCATGGAGAATAGATTTACTTGTATTTGAAATAGTATGGATTCATTTCTTCCTAGATACCCTAGGGAATTTAGTAAGAAAATGTATAA
>SNQJ01S0031827.1:82382-104181 GCA_010110895.2 Picea sitchensis
TGTTCATTTCTCTTGGAAGGTTACTAGTGGATTTATTTCCCCTAAATTTATTCTTAAAGTTTGTTTTAGGGTACTAGGAGGATCTTCTAGGGTTGGTAGTGGACAACCCTAGATATCAACCTAGATTCACCCATTATTTTTCAAGGTTGTGTCCTTATTTGACCCCATATGCCCCAAAAATAATATTATTCCAAGGCACTGGTCTTCAATCCTTGCATCAAAATTTTATCCTTTAGAATCCTTAAACTATTTTGTTGGGTTTACTCTTCAAAATCACCTTGGAATTCATTACCTTAAAACCTATCAATCCTACCTTAGGGAAGCCCCCTTTAAGTTGGAGGAGAGTCGGGAAGAAGTGCTAAGAGGGTTGGTTAGGTGACAATTCCCCTCTCTTAGTTGTTCCAAATTTGCACTTGAGATTTTGGACATTATCTCGAGAATTCTGAGATTTTGTGGTAACAAGCCACATAGAAAGGATCTTATTAATTACATTTATCAAATAATACAATTGATATATGCAAAGTTTGAAAGCAACTACAATGGGGATATGGAATTGAAGGGTCCAATGTGTATCAAGGTGGGTTCTAATGTTGATCTATGTGAGTGCAATTGGAAATTTATGACTCAAGTTTTATTCATTGTTGGAAAATTTAATAAATCCATTTTATCTTTACTAAGGCGTTCTTTACAATGTTTCCATTGTTACATGGTTTTTAGATGTTCATTGGTTTTTTTTTTTTTCTGTTTCCGTTGTTACATGGTTTTTAGATGTTCATTGGTTTTCGCTATAATTATAATGGAGTTTTCTAATATTCATTAATAAGATTAATTATTTTTTCCAAACGTGTTTTTATATTCATTAATAAGCTTTATTTATATGGTTTATAGATGTTCACTGGTTTTCATTGTAATTATAATGGAGTTTTCTAATATTCATTGATAAGATTAATTTTTTTTTTTCCAAACACATTTTTATATTCATTAATTATAATGGAGTTTTCTAATATTCATTAATAAGATTAATTAATTTTTGCAAATGTGTTTTTATATTCATTAATAAGCTTTATTTATATGGTTTTTAGATGTTCACTGGATTTCGCTATAATTATAATGGAGTTTTCTAATATTCATTAATAAGATTAATTAATTTTTCCAAACACGTTTTTATATTCATTAATAAGCTTTATTAACTACTTTATTTGGTAGTAATTTTCTCATAGGCATTTTAATATTCATTAACAAGCTTTATTAACTACTTTATTTGGTTGAAATATGAGTGGATGTATGTAATTTCATACCACTAACGTTTGCTTGGCTCAGCAAAAGGAACTACGATAAAGGGAATGTGCTACCAACTTCAATAAACAAGATCAAGACTATAGAATTTGAATAAACAACATTCAATAAAGGACGACACCTTATGTTTATTAATAGATTTCAAATGAAGGATTTTCCCAAACATGTTTTTATATTCATTAATAAGATTTATTAACTACTTTATTTGGTTGTAATTTTCTCATAGGCGTTTTTATATTTCTTAATAAGCTTTATTAACTACTTTATTTGGTTTCAATATGAGTGGATGCATGGAATTTCATACCATTAACGACTACTTGGCTCAAGGCAAGGAACTACGATAAGGGGAATGTGCTACCAACTTCAATAAACAAGATCAAGGCTATAAAATTTGAAGAAACAACATTCAATGAAGGAAGGCACCTTATATTTATTAATAGAGTTCAAATGAAGGCTACCATATCTTTGGAAAAACTTAAAGAGGAATGACTGTGAGAAAAAACTATCCTCTACATCCAACTATAATCAATACATGGTAAAAAACCCATTAAAGAGCCATGTTACCACTTAGATCTGCACAGGGTTGGTTCTTGTGAACGTATTCACAACCCTAAGTGTTTTTCATCAATATGAAACATTAGAAAAAAGGAGGTGTATATACTATATGGTTAATACCAAAGGGGATATCAATGGAAACATACATTGACAGTTCATAACAAGTTCCTATGAATGGTTAGACAACTAGTGGAAGCCTAGATAAGTAATAAATATCATGGCAAGTTGTTGTTGTAGAGATAGATATACAAGTCAAAAGAGTTTCTCAAAATGGTTTGGTAGTGGTTAATGTCAAGAAATGCCACTATTGAAAATACTTTTGGAAGGAGAGGTGATCAATGAAAGGTGACTATCAGATGTGTAAAAAAATATGGAGTCGAAAGGTTTGATCCACTAAATGAACAATTCGATCCTCATACACACATGGAAGTATTTCAAGTTCAAGATGAGAGTAAGAAACCTAGTAGTGTAGATGTGGTTTTGAAGCTTATATATACACTTCATGACAAAATAATACATCCTACTGAGTTTGGTATTGTGGAGGTTATGGAAAGTGAATTTATAAGAAATTATGAGCCATCTCTGGTTGAAAGCAGATTATGTTAAATGTATACATCTAGGTGGTGGGATTTTTACTGGGTATAATAAAGATTTACAAAGCTAGGAAATACCCTTCCATTGGGATCAACAATACAACATCCAAGTACATGACATTCGATCTAGGGTGTTTGGTGATTGACATTAAAAGAGTTGTCAATGCAACTATGGAACATTTGTTGGATACTAATATTTATGAGGTTCATAATGGGTAGTGGTTTATGGTTCATTGTCACAGTTGGAAGCCCATGTACAGAATTGAAATTCCATGTACAAACTTGGAAGTCCATGTCCACACTTGGAAGAATACTTGGATAAAATATTAGAGTGTTTGATTGCATTTCTTGTCGCAAAATTCACCTTTGAAGGGCCTTTTTTGAGGGTGGACGCTACACCTTGGACCCCCTACTTGCCATCACTTGGGGAGATACCCTTATTCGGGTTGATTTCATTGTACACATGGCATGAACAACTCATATCTTGTGCCTTCTATATTAATTAATTAGACAAGAGGGTGTTTTCCCCCCTCCATAGGCTAGAATAAGGGATTTTACTTTAAAAAAATAATATTTTAATGTAAAGGAAGTTGAGAATCTCCCTATAAATAAAGATGCACTTCCTCACTATTTTTTCATTGTTGGATTTGGCCGGGAGAAATCCCTTAGAAGAGGTATGATATTTTATCTTCTTTTATAAAAGGCTATGGATGGTTGAGTAGAGTGATGATCTCTTGAGGAGAATAATATGGAAATATCTTCTTCTTATTGGATGATTCATTGTTTAGGGTTTTGGATGGATGAAATATTGGTTGAGTAAGTTGTCTCCTCTTATCTTGTGATATATGTTCATGGACTGAATTTCAAGTGTAATTGCACTTTTCTAGGGGAGAAGGCACATTCTCTTGGGTTTTCTTAAAAAAACCCTTCTCTTCATTTCTCTTGGAAGGTTACTAGTGGAGTAATTTCCCATAAATCTATTCTTAAAGTTTGTTTTAGGGTACCAGGAGGATATTCTACGGTTAGTAGTGGACACACCTAGATATCACCCTAGATTCACCCATTTTATTTCAAGGTTGTGTCCTTATTTGACCCTATATGCCCCAAAAATAATAGTACACCAAGGCATTGGTCTTCAATCCTTGCATCAAAATTGTATCCTTTAAAATCCTTAAACTATTTTGTTGGGTTTACTCTTCAAAATCACCTTGGAATTCATTGCCTTAAAACCTAGAAATCCTACCTTAGGGAAGCCCCCTTTGAGATGGAGGAGAGTTGACCAGAAGTGCCAAGATGGTTGGTGAGGTGATAGTGCCCCCTTCTTAGTTGCTCCAAATATGCACTTTATATTTTGGACTTTATCTCAAGAAGTATGATATTTTTTGGTAACAAGCCACATAGAAAGGAGATAATTAATTACATTTATCAAATAATACAATCGATATATGCAAAGTTTGAAACCAAATACAATGGGGATATGGAATTGAAGGGCCCAATGTGTATCAAGGAGGGTTCTAATGCTAATCTATTTGTTTGCAATTGGAAATTTATGACTAAAGTTTTATTCATTGTGGGAGAATTTAAGGAATCCAGTTTATATTTACTAAGGCGTTCTTTACAATTACAAAAATACCTAAGGCATGCTTTACAATTACAAAAATAACTAAGATTCAAGAAAGGAAGATTAAATAAAATCCAAGTATGATCCCCCAAAAAGTTGAACTAACATCATTCCCGCTTTTGAGATTTATGGAGCACCATTCACTTAAGGTCAATGTGAATGAGGTTGTGAGGGAAATTGGAAATCGAGTTAGGCTTTAGTAATTGATGTAAACATTTATATGATAACTAGTTCATTGATATAGCACACATTCACATTGAATTCAATCCTAGTTTATCGATACATTTTTTTTCATTTAGATATTTGGTAGAAAATTGTTGACTATAGCAATAAATCCAAATGAAAATTTGGAACATGGAATGAATGCCTAGAGACATGTATATAAGTGTGAAAATTCATGGAGAATAGATTTACTTGTATTTGAAATAGTATGGATTCATTTCTTCCTAGATACCCTAGGGAATTTAGTAAGAAAATGTATAAATTTGAAGAGAGGAAGGAAGCAATTATGAGATTGGAAAATACTGAAGAAGAAATTTATTGATACATTCTCCTTTCGCATGAAATACCATCAACTTGTTTTGATTATATTGGCCATATATGAGTTAGTTACAAAATAACACAAAATATTAGATGTGAATTGAATTTTGGACAACAAGCTTCAAAGGATTTGACAAGCTGATCAAAAGTTACAAAGAGTTGGCAAAAAATATTAATTACCCTAGGAATCAAGGTTGTATAATGCAAAGCAAGTTCAATAGCAATTTCCACACTTGAAAATAAGTGAAGGTTTTTTGGACCATTGATCTCCTAGTGGGGAGGTTTGATACGTCAAAAAATAATTTCTAAACTAACCTTAAGGAAGTGACCAAGTCCTAAGGATAAATATTTGAGCTCAGAGGATTCGAGAAAAGTCAAGTACAAAACCATTGAACAAAATCATGAAAGAAGGGACAATTAATAGGGGAATATTGACAAGAATAGAAGGGTCAATAGGACATTATTTGATGATGGAAAAGGTGACAATAAGAGGAGTGTTGATGAAAAAGAAATATAGTGTCAACAATGGTGAAAGGTTAACCATCAAATATGGCATGGCTTTGGCCATTGATAACAATGAAGCCTCAATTATCAGTAAGGGTGATATACATCCGATCACATCTTATTTGATATACCATGTCTATTTGGAAGATATATTGGATATAGACATGAAATCAATGATATCATAATTGGACTGGTCATCAAACCAATCAATCCCAAAAATCAAAACCAGAGGAAAACCATAAACAAAACCTAACCACAAAATCGATTGACCAAAAAATACATAAAATATTCAAATTTTGAAAAAATATATATACATCCATGTGAATCCAAACCATTATACACAAATTTGCAAATTTTCTCATATGCATAGAAAGTAAGGGTTCATATAACGAAAATAACATCGAACATAATCCATATCTAAACCAAATTACATCAATGAAGAGACTCTAAATGGCCTCTAGAGTCCAAAAATAAGCATAGTAGTAATTAATAACTACAGTATATACTCTAGAATCTACAATCTAATCATATCAGAGAATCATCTAAATTATCATTATCTACATCCTCAACATGACTAGACTCAAAAATGGGATTTCGACTTGATCCCCCTAACCTAGAAAGTAACCATCCAACAACAATGTTCAAATCTTCTGGTTGTGTAAGTGGGTCCATGTTCATCCAATATAGCTCTTCATTATCAAATGTGGCTTCTAGGAAAGGTTATACATCTCGACTTCTATATCTGCAAAGACTTCTAGAGAAGGTTTTGCATTGCCTCTTCCATGTGGTAAGTGTTTTTATACCAGCTTCCTTTTAAAAATAGTTGCATACCATTTTCCCCTCAACCAATTGGAGTTGATCTCATTATGGATCCTTCTTCTCTTTAGGAGCCATGTCAATTTTTATACCAACAAAAAATTTTTGCAAATAAAACCCTAGGAATTCTTAATTACTAGGAAAAAATAACAATTGCAAAGAGATTGCTAATTAGGGTTTTAAAACTAAAAGACATATTCAACATACATTCACAATCCTTCCAAATTAATAGAATAAGAGAATCTCCAATATTCCAAAACAAGAACTCCAAAATATGTCCTAACAACAAAAAAACTACTCTATAAAAATCCAAGAAATTATGAAAATCAACCCTTGAATCAACTCCAACCCAACCCAAAAAATTATGAAAACAAACCCTCGAATCAACTTCAAATTCGCCTAAGAAAATGATCTCAAAAAATCTCTAAATCAACCCTTCAATCACCTCTCCAAATCATCCCAAGAAACTCAACTCAAAAATTCCAAATTGCTCAAATGAATTGTGTGACTGAAATGATTCTAAATTGCTCAAATGAATTGTGTGGATCAAATGAAGGGTGGGACTTAAATAGAAGGTTAGGTTGCTTAGTGTTTCACCTTTTTATTTTATTTTTATTTTTTAAATATGTTTAAGTAGTCCCCATCGTCAACTACATGTTTATATACATAACTGGTTGATTTTTCCATTTGTGGTTGGTTCATGTACAAAACTAGCCATTATTGGTTTGAAGCCTTCAAATGGATTAGTACAACCCCATAACTAGTTGGACTGGACAGTGTCAAACTTTGATCAATTTCACATGAATTTCAAACTTCTCCTTTATCTAAAAATGACACATCAATACAGATTATATGAATAAATTATTATAATGATTTTTCTGTAACCTATCTCCTAATGTGAACATGATCCTATCAACCTCTGTTCATAGAAAAATACTTGAGCTAAGGACTATCTATTAATACTCTTTCTCCAAGCAATAAATTCAGTGCGAGTATCCATAGTTTCAACTCTACTTTGTGGTTTAGGAAACACATGTAGTCACATGAATCAATAAATAGTTTCCCTTATATAATTCACATGTGGTTCCATGTTCTAATGGTGAGGAAAATGGAATTTATATTTTGTAACCCAAGTTCAAATATTGGTGGTGTCTTATTTTCAATTTTCCTATAATTATATTTGGTTGTGTGTAGAAATAACAAAAGATCATAGTATTGACAAGTTATGTATTTTGAAATAATCAATCACAAAGTTTCTTTCTTAAAATTCTAGGCATCAAGGCTGAGCGTGCACACTTCCATCACATACTCAAACAAAGGAAATTGGGAAAGAAGGATGCTCGATGCATTTGAATAAACATAGTCTTCATATATGGGGAGAGTTGGGGTTCCTTGGGCATGCAACAAGCCAAGGGATGAATCCACCCAAGATGTTGTTGATATATCCTCTCTAACAACCCTTGGCATCCTCTTATGTACCATGTTGAGATTCCCCCACCCAACACCCAACAATTAGCTCAAAATACAATCACTTTATCTACTAAAAGCACAACTAAGAAATAAACTAAACATGTAGCGTTAGAATAAACTAAGAAATGGACATATCACACATAAGAAACCATATTATTTCGATTAAACTACCCTTGGAAAACCATAGAGAGAAAACCAATACTTAGATGATTTTATTAAGGTCAAATCAGGGCTCCCGTAACATGTAAAATGGTCCACTAAGATAAATACAACTATAGACAAACCTGGCAAACTATTCTCTATTGTATAACCCTTGAACAACATGTTTTTCTAGGTGTACAAAATTCACCTTCATCTGACCTATGTACATACGCGACTGTCTCCAATGTGAATCACATATATGTACGAAAAACTCGTACGACACTACCTTTTCCTTTGGATTCTATCCTCTGAAACCCACCTGTGACTACCTCTTCTCTCTCTTCTCCTTGACTTGTATGATCTCTATATGGAAGTCCTTTTCCATCTATCCAAGATCTTGAATCATGGTCCTTTGTGATCCAACACTCTCTCCATCAACACTTGGATGAAATCTCTTCACCCAACATGTGAGATCTCCTCACTCCATGTAAGAAAAAGTCCTTCTTTCTTCTACACTCCTCTCACTAGAAAAATTCCTTCTTTCCTATCCTCGACCTTAGCATCTCACAAAAAATCTTGACCTTGATCTCTCACCAAAGTCTCTCACTTTGATCTCTCATCAAAAGTGTCTTCGTCCTTCTCCCTAGCCTTTCTTTTATAATCATGAGTTGCAATCTATTTATAATCTCCAAAGTGATCTACGATTGAGATTACTTCTCACACTCACTTGAGATTTAGTTTACATGTTTCATGCTAAGCATGTTCCTTAAATAACTCAATTAATTAATATATTTTTTTTACTTTTATTAATTCATTTTAACTAAAGTAAACTCACACTAGGCTTTCGACGACTTCCACATGCTAGACACATGCCAATGCGGAAGTACATGTCTGATGCTACCACTAACATCAACACTCCTTCTTATAGAGGAAGGTACTTCTCCACCCTAGAGTTGGCTCTATATTCACTACCATATCTGTTACCATGCCTCCTCTCAAATCTACCTGATTGGATGCTCCCTCTGACATAGAAGCTATCTCAACCACCATTATATGACCTATCTTTGAAGACTCACTGCCTATGCTCCTAGAAGCCTCCTGCTCCTGAGAATCATGCATGTCCATATCGTACCATGAATCCTTCTTGACAGACTTGAAAGAATGCTCCTTCCCACCTAAACTTGAAGGTTGACTCACTTTGAGTTGCTCAACCTTCAAAGCTACTTTCTCCTTGTTCTCTACCACTCTAGTACTCACCACTACTCGCATAGGCTAGCCATTTATCCTATACAAGTTTCTCTCTCTAACTCTAAAGAAAATTTCTTTGTATGAGTTATATCATTTGGGCTTGATCAACACATTTCCATCCTGGAATTCTACGTCAAATCCCTTCTTCTCAATCACTGAAACTGAGATCACACTCCTCTTGATTTTTGGCACCCATAGCACATTCATCACTCTCAATGTGCCTCTCAACTCCAATTGAAACAACATTTTTCCAGATCCTTTCATTGCATGCTTGGTCCCCATACCAATTTTTACATGCATCTCTGATTTATACTCTGTGAAGTTCTCAAAAACCTCTCATGCTCCTGTCAAATGACACGTGGATCCACTATATATCAACCATGTACCAACTGATATGGTTCCCAAGGAAGTCTAGGAAACAAGTAAGAACTTATTTTGTTAAAACTTATTGCAAAACTCATCCCCTTGAGTCTTTGTCATCACAACTACCTCTGGTTGTGCTTCTTTCCCCCCTTCTTCCTATGTGGGCATTGACCTGCATAATGCCCAAACTTGTGACATGCAAAGCACTTGAATTTTCTCATGTCCTTCTTCTTCTTTCCATATTAAGTGATAGAATCTCCACTGACAGTATTCCTAAACTTACCCTTCCTTGTCTATCTAGAAAGAGAAAGGTTCTCACCAATGATACTCTTCAAACCATCCCTATACTCTAATCGAGTCTTCTACTAGATATAATCAGTCCAAAGTCTATCAAACCTTGGCACCATCTCTCGTGCACATATCCCATGCAAAAAAAGGTTCCCAATACCTAGGACAACCTATCAACACTACATTCACCAAATCAACATCCTGTACTATATCACCAATGGTTGTAAGCTGATCTTAGATCTATGTAATCTTCATAAGATAGTTTAAAACCATGTCCTCACTGGACATACTGACAACTTGAAGCTATTTCTTCAAATGTAGCATCCTTTTTGTATTCTTGTTTTGGTATAGAACCACTAAAGAATCATACATTTCCTTGGAATATTTATTATCAACAATGTAAGGTATTAAGTGATCCTTTATGAATTCTATTAACACCCACTTGTCCTTCACTTCGTTTTTCTTGTGAGCTTCCAATTCCTACGAATCAGTAGGACTTGCAACCACATACTCTTTGAGGTAATTCTCCTTCAATAGAAGAAGAATCCTTTCCTTCCACACCCAAAAGTTGGTTGCCCCTTCCAACCTATCCTCAATATTCAATGTCTTCACCACTGTGTCTCAAAGGATGACCCCCTCTCTCCTTCAAAGCCTTGGATCCAAGGTCTGATCTGATAACCCTCTAATATTGAAACTACCCCTATACTATCATGTATGGACTTGTACGTGATTGTTAACATTGTAACCCACATATATAAGTGATTAGACCCATTGAAAATTGTGTATGTACATGACTCTTACCACTGTGACCCATGTATACCTATGTACACTTGCAAAAAACCTCTATTCCACCTTAGTACTATCATTTCCCATAAATATGTCCTTTGATTTCTGCCTCTTAGTTATAAATTTGTCAAGATCTTCTTGCAACTACTAAGATTTGTGCTCTTGGTTTCCTCCCTTTAGAGACTATGCTCTGATACATGTTGATTTATCCTCTCTAACAACCCTTGGTATCCTCTGATATCATGTTGAGATTCTCCTACCCAACACCCGACAACTAGCTCAAAATAAAATCACTTTATCTACTAAAAACATAGTTGATTAATCAACTAAACATGCAATAGAAGCATAAAATAGGAAACCAACATCTCACACACAAGACACCAATAGTTTCGGGTAAACTACCCCTGGAAAAAAACCGCAAAGGGAAAATCGATACTTAGATGCTTTTATCAAGGTCAAATCAGGGCTCCCATAACAGGGAAAATGGCCCACTAAAAGAAATACAACTACATACAAACCTGTCGTTGTTTTCTCTGTCATAGGACCCCTGAACAACACTTTTTTTAAGGTGTATGTGATTCACCTTCAGTTGATCCTCATACATATGTGACTGCCTCCATTTTGAATCATGTATATGTATTGGAAACCCATACAAACACTTCCGTACAACTCTACACTTTCCTCTGGCTTCTATCCTCTGAAATTGATCCGGGATCTTTTCATCGCGTGACTTATTAAAGAATTGCATAAAATAAGAATAAACAAAAGTACACCATAAAGAAGGAAAAGATCAAAATGAAAGAGACATAATCGTACAATATAAACACAAAGAACTTGATAATGGAGTTCGTCCCTGGTTGACTATGTCTCTGGGTCCTTCTCTCAAAAGGGTAGGTCTTTTTATTAACTACACAAAAGAATTGGGAAAAATACATAAGTATACCTCATTCTGGAGTTAATCCATAGAATCTTTGCTCATATAAAAAAACTAACAACACCACTGTGTTCGTGGCATCATTTTACCTAAAAATGACTATCTCCACGCCTCAATCCGAGTCGGACACTTTCAGACCCCCAAGACACCCTTGCCTTGGTTTCTGTGCCACTTCTCCTGCAATAAATGCTGAAAAAACCTCGACATGCATGCAAAATCTTGAAAACTGTGCAAAAAGTCCATACAAATCCATACTGTACAGACATGCTCAGTGTGCCCCTTCTCTGTGCTCTTGTGTCTTCTGAATGGATTACCCAGACCCCCTTATATACAAGATTTCAGAAGATTATGCCATAAGTGCATGG
Source organism: Picea sitchensis (assembly GCA_010110895.2). Classification (NCBI taxonomy): domain Eukaryota; kingdom Viridiplantae; phylum Streptophyta; class Pinopsida; order Pinales; family Pinaceae; genus Picea; species Picea sitchensis. The sequence goes on from SNQJ01S0031827.1 coordinate 93,903, forward strand.
TTGGCAAGTTGGTTACATTGGATAAATTTAGGCATTTAGTTTTGCGGAGGTTCCGCTTCGAATCCCATGGACCTCCGTTTTAACACATGTTTTATAATAGTTTTGGTGCACTTGCTAAAAATGGCAGAGGTTACAAAATGGCGGTGAAAATGGTGGAATTGCTATATTTGGAGGTTGGTTGGGTTAAGCCCCTAAGAGGGTGGAATACTATAGTCATATGGTGCTAGTGCATGTGAACAGGGGCTGGGATGAAGGCCTAGCCCCTCCCTTTGGTGCCTTAATTCAACCCTTAATTTAAAACATATGCGCACCATTAAATAATGAAGTAACAAGGTGTGGTGTAGTGGTTAGCACTGATGTGTGGGGCCTTTGGGCTACTTGGAGGTCATGAGTTTAACTCTTGGGCAGTCAAATAAACTTTTTCATATTCCAGCCATTGGAGGGGTGCCACGTAGTAGCCCATGACTGGGCCACGTGGCACTATATAACTCGTCCACAAAAAAACTGCCACTTGTCACCATATGATTTGCCCATGAAGTTGACACATGTCATCACCTAACGTGCCCACGTGTCTTCCATCCTTGCCATGTCATCTTGCCAACTCAATTGTGCCACGTGTCACCCTTTCAATGGTGCCATGTGTCACTTTGAATTTTTCCTTTTTGACCAGGTTTGAATGAACTTTGACTGCTTATAACATTTGATCTATAACTTCGTTTGACGAGCCATTTGCGCCATTAGAAATATTGTGATGCACTCTTTATGATTATGCCCTTTTCATTGAGTTTTAGGAATTTTGAATTTTTGCCCTTTTGTTGTCTGTTGAAACCATTCTGAGCATTCTGATTTGCTTTTGTGCGTTCTAAGTTGTCTTAACCTTCTTTGGATCCTTTTTGGATCACGCCTTCCCACTGAGAGCTTTTTGGACCACCAAAAGATTTCATTAATCAATTGGGTAAGTGAGGGAAGAGTTCCCTCACCTTATCTTTCTTAATCCACTTTGTCTTACTTAGATGTGTTCCCTTTAAGCCTACTCAAAGATAATCAACATCACCCCTGCGTGAAGTCCTCGTCCTTCTGTCCAGGATGATATCTTCTTGTAACTCATCCAATTACTCAGGTGCAAACTCATCAACTGAAGGTATTAAAACTTCCTCATCCTGTTCCATGGTCATGGGAGGCTCAAAAAGTTTCAAATTCTCTACGTTCACAACTGAATATATCTGTATATAAGGTGGAAGATCTAAATGAAAAGAATTAGTGCCTCTTTTCTCTAAAATAGTGAAGGGTCCATATCGGATGGTATTGAGTTTCTTGCCTTCATCGTTCAATCATTCCTTGTTTATATGAAGCCATACTCGGTCTCCAACCTGGAACTGATGACCAACCCTATGCTTGTCATGTCGAGCTTTATACTATGCTTGACTCTTCTCCAACTGTTCCTGGACTGCCTGGTGTATCTGTTGAATCCTCTGGATGAACTTGCGGGCTCTTTCTTTTGTTCGTTCTTCATTCACATCAACGTTTCTCGCATACATCAAGTCCAAAGGAACCTTTGGTAGGTACCCATAACACGTCTCAAAAGGTAAAATCTGAGTGGATGAATGTAAATCTCGATTATAAGCATGTTGTACATAAGGTATCTGTTCATCCCATAACTTAGGATGCTTGTTGCAGTAGCCTTGAAGCAAAAGTACCACTGTTTTGTTTACCACCTTTGTCTGTCCATCGGTCTATGGATGAAATGCAATGCTCCTCTTCAATTTGGTGTCCATCATTCTCCACAAGCTAGTCCAAAAATCCCCAAGGAATCGAGTATCTCTATTTGAGACAATGGATGTGGGTACTCCAAAGTGAACCCAAACATGTTGAAAAAAGAGATTAGCAGTCTGCTTAGCAGTGATCTTCTTTTTACATGACATCAAGATACACATCTTGTTGAACCTATCCACTATGACATACAAATAATCATGACCCCCTCTGGTCATTGGTAAACCCCCTACAAAATTCATGGAAATGCTTTCCCATGGATGGGATGGAACATGAAGTGGTGAGTATAGCTCCAATTTCATATTAGTGGGCATACAAGTAGAACACATCACACACACCTTTACATATTTACTTACAATTTCTTTCATTTGAGGCCAATAACAAAACCTCTGCAAATGAGCCATAGTTTTTCCTACCCAAAAATTCCCAGACACAAGAGAAGTATCAGCTTCTCATATTACATGGACTCGTTCACTTGTAGGAATACATAGCTTCCCAAGATGATAAAGTAACTTTCCCTGCAGACAATAATTCTCTACCTATGCACCATGGGTTAGCTTCTCATATACTTCTTTAAAATCTTCATTGATGACATATTGATCCACATAGCTATCATGAGATAAAGAAGTATTCTTCAAAATAATAGAAGCAACAATAGGAGGTCTAGAAAACATATCAGCTACCTTGTTACTTGTACCCTTCTTGAACTTCATTACCAAATGGAATTGTTGTAGAAAACCCATCCACCTGTAGTGCCAAGATTGTTGCAATTTGGTCTGTTCCTAGAGATACTATAAGGGATGGTGATATGTATGTATAATTGTTTCCTTCCCTAACAAGTAATGCTTCCATTTCTTTACGCTTTGAACTAATGCATACAACTCTTTATCATATGTAGGATAGTTAACAACAGCTTGGTTAAAAGTCTCAGAGTGGTAAAAAATAGGCTTACGACATTGCATCAATACTGCACCCATGGCGTATCTGCTGGCATTTGTCTCCATCTCAAATGACTATTGAAGATTCGACAGTGCTAATACTGGTGCAATACTGATCTTTCCTTAAAAATGTTGAAATCTTTTTGTTGCTTTCCTTCCCACTGGTTAAGGCATGCAAAGGAGCTGTGATAAAAGAGAAGTTGGGAATGAATCTCCTCTAATACTGGACTGCACCCAAGAAGCTCCAGATCTCAGTCACACTTTTTGGCTTAGGGAATTTCACAGTTACTTCAATTTTGGAAGGATCAATCTTCAATTGTCCTCCTCCCACAATATGACCTAAGTATACAAGTGTAGTCTTGCCTAATTCACATTTTTACATTTTCACATACATATTTTCCCTTTGCAAAGTATCCAATACTTGTTTTACATGACTGACATGTTCATCCCAAGTCCCGCTAAAAACAAGAATGTCATCTAAATATACAATCACAAAGTCATCCAGGAAAGGCCTGAATACATCATTCATCACACGATGAAAGTTGTCAGAGCATTACAAAGCCCAAACGACATAACTAACCACTCAAACAATCCTTGTTTGGTTTTAAAGGAAATCTTCCATGCATCTTGTTTTGAAACCCTTATTTGATGATATCCACTGCACAAACCCAACTTAGTGAAATAAACAAAATTCTTCAATTGATCAAGTAAATAATCTATGTGAGGAAGAGGGTATCAATTTTTCACCATGATTTTATTTAATGCCTGGTAATCGACACACATTCACCATGTGCCATCTTTCTTTGGCACCATCACGATCAGAGAACCACAAGGAGATGAACTGGGCTTGATGATCCCTTGATCTAATAAGCCTTGTACCTGCTTCTTGATCTCTGTAATCTCCACAAATGACATCTTGTACATGCCCACATTAGGCAAAGGAGAATTCTACTGTAGATGTATCTCATGTTGGATTTCCCTCTTAGGAGGTAATCCATCTAGTTCTTGAAAAATATCATCATACTTAGAAACAATATTAGTTAATTCCTTTTTATGAGATGAATCACACCCTTGGAAAGCATCGGATGTCCTGACATCTTTCTCTTTGACAACCATGAGTACATATCTCTTATTAGTGGTTATAAGTCTTTTCATTTTCCCTGGACTAACAAGTGTTGTATTTACCCTCATGCTGTGAGCTCTAACAATATATTCCACTCCCCATTTTGTAAGGTGGTATTTGTTCTCATGACGAAACAAGATTACTTTTATATCATAAAGATACAAAATTCCAAACATTATGCCACATATATCAAGCGTACAACATCCAAATATACTTCATCAATAAACTTTGAAGCAATAGCAAATCTAACCCTACATTGTTTGGTGACATTCAGTTTTTCTTTGTCACATAGCCAACCAAGAGGGTAAGGATTTGGATGTGGTTTCGTTACAAGACCCATCTTCTTAAGAAGTGCTTCAAATATTAAGTTTACTTGGGAACCCAGATCAAATAATGTATCTATCTTAGTATGGTTAGATATAACTCATATATGAAATAACTCATTTCTCTTTCGTTCATCAATATGAGATTCATTAGTGGAGCTTGAACTAGCATGAAGGGAATCTTTATCTTGTACTCCAACTACTGTGATCTTTCCTTCATCTCCTGATTCAGAACCAAGATCTTGCTGCACTGTAGCAACGGTCTTTGTCTTCCCCTTTCTACTGAACTGTTTCGGTTTCCTTTGTGGATGTAGTTTCCAACAATGTTCTTCATCATGACTGCTCCACTTGCAATGAGTGAAAGATGGTTTTTCTCCTTCTCTTGTTACTGTAGTGGTATTCTTTCCCTTCCTTTTAAACTTCTTGAAAGTATTTTGTGGGAAATTGGAAGGTTTCTTCATGGGATATTCTTGAACATGTTTCCCCTTGTTTTCAAGTTGAGTGTCTTGCACACAAACTCCGTCAAGACTAGTGGGGTTAAACAAGAGAAAAGTATGACAAATACAACTATGAAGTGCACCAATATGCTTCATTAAAGTTTCATAAGAATCCAAAGGAATATTCAATGCCAAATATTTCTTCCTAAATTCTTCTATGAAACTTTGTACAGTTTGACCTTTACTCTATCTCAATGTTTGCCATTCCATCATTCCATCATTGCTTAATGTAAATAGCCTAATGGATAGAACTGCTTCCTTATCTTTGTTTTGAATTCCGACCATGAGGAAAGAATCTTACCACACTTACTTATGTCTTGTAGCTTTCTCTCCCACCATACGAGAGCGGTGCCTTCCAACCGAAGAGAAGCCAATTGCACTTTAACTTCCTCTTCATCAATATGTTGAACACAACAATATACTTCAACCTATCGGATCCAATTGTCTAAATTTTCAGGATTAACATATCCATTAAACATAGGTAAATAAAAATTTACATCAAGATTTAATAAAGGTTTCTTAAAAGAGGATTTATGGTTAGAATGCTGAGAGTGATGAGAATTCTCAGAGGAAGAAGAACTAGAACTTGAAGGCAAAGACAGAGGCTCAGGAGGATCTACTCCATCCCCTTGGTTTACCGAAGTGTCATCATCTGCAAGTGCTTCTTTTTTCTTCTCCTTCTTCTTCATCCTCTTCTCATAATCTCCATACATTCATTCGACCATTTCTGACATGTGATAAAATACCATGTGAAATTCTTTCTCCTGTTCATCATGCTTGTCCTCTTCTGCCATCTTCTTCCTTCGGGATGCATAACCAATTTTGGGATTGAACGTCTTAAGAGTTCCTTCACCCTACTTATGCTTGGCCCTATTAAGCATTCATACTCAACAATTCAAGTCAAATACGACTGCTCTGATACCAACATGATCCAGGATCTTTTCGTCGGGTGACTTATTAAAGAATTGCATAAAATGAGCATAAACAAAAGTACACCATAAAGAAGGAAAAGCTCAAAATGAAAGAGACATAATCATGCAATATGAACACAAAGAACTTGATAATAGAGTTCATCCCTGGTGGACTACGTCTCTAGGTCCTACTCTCAAATGGGTAGGTCTTTTATTAACTCCACAAAAGAGTTGGGCAAAATACTTAAGTATACATCATTCTGGAGTTAAGCCTTAGAATCTTTTCTAAGATCATAAAACTAACACCACCACTATGTTCATGAATTCATTTTACCTAAAAATGACTAGCTCTACACCTCAATCTGAGTTGGACACTTTCAGACCCCCAAGACACCTCTGCCTCGGTTTCTGTGCCACTACTCTTGCAATAAATACTGAAAAAACCTCGAAATGCATGAAAATTATTGAAAATTGTTCAAAAAGGCCATACAAATCTGTATTGTATGGACACGCTCAGTGTGCCCCTTCTCCATGCTCTTGTGTCTTCGGAATGCATTACCCGAGACCCCCTTAAATACAAGATTTCAGGTGGTTATGCCATAATTGCATTGTTGGAAACTTGGTTACATTGGATAAATTTATGCGTTTAGTTTGGTGGATGTTTCAGGGTCTAATCCCATGGACCTCCATTTTAACACATGTTTTATAACAGTTTTGGCGCGCTTGCTAAAAATGGCGGAGGTTACAAACTGGCGGCGAAAATGGTGGAATTGTTATATTTGGAGGTTCGTTGGGTTAATCCCCTAATAGGGTGGAATACTATAGTCATATGGTGCTAGTGCATGTGAACAGGGGCTGGGCCGAATGCGTAGCCCCTCCCTTTGGTGCCTTAATTCAACCCTTAATTTAAAAGATATGCGCACCATTAAATAATGAAGTAACAAGGTGTGGTGTAGTGGTTAGCGTTGATGTGTGGGGCCTTTGGGCTACTTGGAGGTCATGATTTCGAATCTTGAGGAGTCGAATAAAATTTTGCATATTCTAGCCATTGGAGGGGTGCCACATAGCATCCCATGACTGGGCCACATGGCACCATATAATTGGTCCACAAAAACTGCCACTTGTCATCGTATGATTTGCCCATGAAGTTGACACATGTCATCACCTAACGTGCCCATGTGTTTGCCATCCTTTCCATGCCATATTTCCAACTCATCTATTCCACGTGTCACCCTTTCAGTGGTGCCACGTGTCACTTTGACTTTTACCTTTTGACCAAGTTTGACTGAACTTTGACCGCTTATAAATTTTGATCCGTAACTTTGTTTGACGAGCCGTTTGCGCCGTTAGAAAGCTTGTGACGCACTCTTTTTGATTATGCCTTTTTCACTAAGTTTTAGGAATTTTGAAGTTTTTCCCTTTTGTTGTCTATTGAAGCCATTCTGAGCATTTTGATTTGCTTCTGTGCATTCTGAGTTGTCTTAACGTTCTATGGATCCTTTTTGGATCATGCCTTCCCAATAAGAGATTTTTGGACCACCAAAAGATTTCATTAATCAATTGGGTAAGTGAGGGAATATTTCCCTCACCTTATCTTTCTCAATCCACTTTACCTTGCTTGGATGTGTGCCCTTTAAGACTACTCAAAGATAATCAACATCACCCCTGTGTCAAGTCCTTGTCCTTCTGTCCAGGATGATATCTTCTTGTAACTCATCCAATTACTCAGGTGCAAACTCATCAAATGAAGGTATTGAAACTTCCTCATCCTGATCCATGATCATGGGACGCTCAAAAAGTTACAAATTCTCTATGTTCACAACTGAATATATCTGTATATAAGGTGGAATATCTAAACGAAAATAATTAGTGCCACTTTTCTCCAAAATAGTGAAGGGTCCATATCGAATGGGCTTGAGTTTCTTACCTTCACCCTTCAATCATTCCTTGTTGATATGAAGCCATACTCGGTCTCCAACCTGGAATTGATGATCAACCCTGTGCTTGTCATGCTGAGATTTATACTGTGCTTGACTCTTCTCCAACTGTTCCCTGACTGACTGGTGTATCTGCTGAATCCTCTGGATGAACTTGCGGGCTCTTTCCTCTGTTCATTCTTCATTCACATCGACATTTCTCCCATACATCAAGTCCAAAGGAACCATTGGTAGGTACCCATAATACGTCTCAAAAGGTGAACTCTGAGTGGATGAATGTAAAGCTCGATTATAAGCATGTTGTACATAAGGTATCTGTTCATCCCATAACTTAGGATGCTTGCTGCAGTAGCCTCGAAGAAAAAGTACCACTCTTCTATTTACCGCCTCTGTCTGTCCGTTGGTCTATGGATGAAAGGCAGTTCTCCTCTTCAATTTAGTGTCCATCATTCTCCACAAGCTAGTCCAAAAATCCCCAAGGAATCAAGTATCTCGATCCGAGATAATGGACGTGGGTAATCCAAAGTGAACCCAAACATGCTGAAAAATGAGATTAGCAGTCTTCTCAGCAGTGATCTGTTTTTTACATGACATCAAGATACACATATTGTTGAACCTATCCACTATGACATACAAATAATCATGACCCCCTTTGGTCATTGGTAAACCCCCTACAAAATCTATGGAAATGCTTTCCCATGGATGGGATGGAATAGGAAGTGGTGAGTATAGCCCCAATTTTATATTAGTGGTCTTACAAGTAGAACACATCACACACCCCTTTACATATTTACTTACAATTTATTTCATTTGAGGCCAGTAACAAAACCTTTGCAAATGAGCCATAGTTTTTCCTACCCCAAAATTCCCAGACACAAGAGAAGTATGAGCTTCTCGTATTACATGGACTCGTTCACTTGTAGGAATACATAGCTTCCCAAGATGATAGAGTAAGTTTCCCTGCAGACAATAATTCTCTACCTATGCACCATGGGTTAGCTTCTCATATACTTCTTTAAAATCTTCATCGATGTCATATTGTTCTACATAGCTATCATGAGATAAATAAGTATTCTTCAAAATAATAGAAGTAACAATGGGAGGTCTAGAAAGCATATCAGCTACCTTGTTACTTGTACCCTTCTTGTACTTGATTACCAAATGAAATTTTTGTAGAAAACCCATCCACCTATAGTGCTGAGATTGTTGCAATTTGGTCTATTCCTGGAGATACTATAAGGGTTGGTGATCTGTATGTATAATTGTTTCCTTCCCTAACAAGTAGTGCTTCCATTTCTTTATGCTTTGAACTAATGCATACAACTCTTTATCATATGTGTGATAGTTAACAACAACTTGGTTAAAAGTCTCAAAGTCGTAAAAAATAGGCTTACGATATATCATCAATACTGCACCCATGGCATATCTGTTGGCATTTGTCTCCATCTCGAATGACTGTTGAATATTCGACAGTGCTAATACTGGTGTGGTACTGATCTTCTCCTTCAAAATGTTGAAATATTTTTGTTTCTTTCCTTCCCACTGAAAAGTGTTCTTCACACTGGTTAAGGCATGCAAAGAAGCTGCGATAAAAGAGAAGTTGGGAATGAATCTCCTCCAATACTAGACTGCACCCAAGAAGCTTCAAATCTCGGTCACACTTTTTGGCTCAGGGCATTTCACAATTACTTCAATTTTGGAAGGATCAATCTTCAATTGTCCTCCTCTCACGATATGAACTAAGTATACAGGTGCAGTCTTGCCTAATTCACATTTTTACATTTTCACATACATCTTTTCCCTTTGAAAAGTATCCAATACTTGTTTTACATGACTGACATGTTCATCCCAAGTCCTGCTAAAAACAAGAATGCCATTTATATATACAATCAAAAAGTCATCGAGGAAAGGCCTGAATACATCATTCATCACACGCATGAAAGTTGTCAGAGCATTACAAATCCCACACGACATAACTAACCACTCAAACAATCCTTGATTGGTTTTAAAGGCATTCGTCCATGCATTTTGTTTTGCAACCCTTATTTGATGATATCCACTGCGCAAATCCAACTTAGTGAAATAAACAACATTCTTCAATTGATCAAGTAAATCATCTATGCGAGAAAGAGGGTATCGATTTTTCACCGTGATTTTATTTAATGCCCAGTAATCGACACACATTTGCCATGTGCCATATTTCTTTGTCACCATCATGATCGAAGAACCACAAGGAGATGAACTGGGCCTGATGACCCCTTGATCCAATAATCCTTGTACCTGCATCTTGATCTCTTTCATCTCCACAATTGAAAATAATACATGCCCACATTAGGCAAAGGAGAATCCTGTTGTAGATGTATCTCATGTTGGATTTCCCTCTTAGGAGGTAATCCATCTAGTTCCTGAAAAATATCATCATACTTAGAAACAATATCAATTAATTCCTTTTTATGAGATGAATCACACCCTTGGAAAGCATCGGATGTCCTGACATATTTCTCTTTGATGACCATGAGTACATATCTCTTATTAGTGGTTATGAGTCTTTTCATTTTTCCTGCACTAACAAGTGTTTTATTTACCCTCATGCTGTGAACTATAACAATATATTCCACTCCCCCTTTTGTAAGGTGGTATTTGTTCTCATGATGAAACAAGACTGCTTTTCTATCATAAAGATACAGACGTCCAAACACTATGCCACATATATCAAGTGGTACAACATCCAAATCTACTTCATCAATCAACTTTGAAGCAATAGCAAATCTAACCCTACA
>SNQJ01S0031827.1:110222-129913 GCA_010110895.2 Picea sitchensis
ATAATCTAGACACATACGCCATGAGCCATCTTTCTTGAATACCATTACCACCGGTGCAGAGTAAGAACTTTGGCTAGGTGTAATAATGTCATCCTCTAAAATTTCTTCAACCATGCGCTCAATTTCACTCTTTTGGGCATAAGGGTATCTTTATGGCATGATGTTAGGAGGAACACTCCCAGGAATTAGGTGAATATCATGAGCATGATTTCGAGTGGGTGGAAGACCTTTGGGAATATCTTCAAATACTTTTGAATGCTTATCAATGATCCCTTGGAGATATAGAGGAATAGATGGCTTAGATGTTTGAAAATCTAGTGAGCATAGTTGTGCAATAACACCTTGATGCCCCTTTTTCAATAATTTTGTCGTGCCATTAGAGCTTATGACCTTACTGGATTTCCTGTGATACCTCTTATCTCAATTTATTTTCCTTCCAATGAAAATTTCATGAAAAGTTCTTGAAAATTAAAAGCCATCGTTCCTAATGATTGTAACCATTGGATTCCTAGTACAACATCGACACCACCCATGGGTATAGAAATCATTGTACTATTAATTACATATTCCCCCATAGTAAGATTGATCTTATTGCATTTTCCTGAGTAATTTATAGTTCCTCCATCTGCAATCATTACTTGAATCTCTGGCACTAGATATACAAAGCAATTGAGAGCTTTGGCTAATTTATAGTGAATGAAATTATGAGTACTGGTAGAATCAATTAGGACTATTACCTTTTTGTTTTTGATATATCCTTCAATATTGAGGGTTTGAGGAGTGCTAATTCCATCCGATGCATTACACGATATCATGTGAGTCAACTCTTTAGATGAAATTGCTTCTACATTTTCATCTTGAGATGGTTCTTATTCTTCTTCTTCTTCTTCCTCTTCACAATCTATGTAGAATAATTTCTTCTCGTCACACTTATGTCCCTTACTGTACTTTCTTTCACAATTAAAGCATAAACCTTTTGCTTTTCTTTCCTCCAATTGTTGAGGTGTCAACCTTGTAGGTTGAGGTGTTTTAGAAGAAGGATCATTATTCTATCTATAGCTGTTAAGATTGGTCCTTCTAGTAGCCATAGTCATATTTTTACTTTCAACATTTCTTGTCACCCTAAATGCATTCTCCAATGATTTGGGTTCCTAAAGACGAACCTCATGTTGAATGTTATCCTTTAAAGTTCCTATGAGTACATCAATCAAGTGCTCATCTGAAATATCTGTTACCTTTATATTCAATCTTTGGAAGTTTGCAGTGTTCTCTGTAACTGAACCCTTTTTCTTGAGATTTATCAATTGGCTAAAGAAGGTATTTCTCCTTGTATCCTCATAGTGTGCTATCATTTCTTCCATGAAAATTGTCCAAGTGAAGAGTGATTTGCGAGAACAAAGCCATCAATACCATACAAATTGATTGGGTTCTAAATATAAAGAATCAATTTGTACCAAAAATTCATAATGGCCTTCATGAGTTCAGAATGTTCTTTTTGGGATATCTTTTTCCTTCATTCTAATCTAGTGATACCTTGAACAAAGATCCTACTTTGTGAAATAGATTGCTCCATGTATCTCATCTAAAAATTCATCAATGACAGGAATTGGAAACTTATCTTTAATAGTTATCTTGTTGAGCTCTCTATAATTTGGACACATACGCCATGAGCCATTTTTCTTGAATACCATTACCACTGGTGCAGAGTAAGAACTTTTGCTAGGTCTAATAATGCTAGCCTCTAAAATTTCTTCAACCATGCACTCAATTTCACTCTTTTGTGCATAAGGGTATCTGTATGGCCTGATGTTAGGAGGAACACTCCCAAGAATTAGGTGAATATCATGATCATGATTTCGAGTGGGTGGAATACCTTTGGGAATATCTTGAAATACTTTTGAATGCTTATCAATGATCCCTTGGAGATATAGAGGAATAGATGGCTTAGATGTTTGAACATCTAGTGAGCATAGTTGTGCAATAACACCTTGATGCCCCTTTTTCAATAATTTTGTCTTGCCATTAGAGCTTATCACCTTACCAAGTTTCCCTGTGATACCTCTTAACTCAATTTCTTTTCCTTCCAATGAAAATTTCATGAAAAGTTATTGAAAATTAAAATCCACCGTTCCTAATGATTGTAACCATTGGATTCCTTGTACAACATCAACACCACCCATGGGTATAGAAATCATTGTACTATCAATTACATATTCCCCCATAGTAAGATTGATCTTATTGCATTTTCTTGAGCAATTTCTAGTTCCTCCATCTGCAATCATTACTTGAATCTCTGGCGCTGGATATACAAAACAATTAAGAGATTTGGCTAATTTATAGTGAATGAAATTATGAGTACTGCCAGAATCAATTAGGACTATTACCTTTTTATTTTTGATATATCCTTCAATCTTGAGGGTTTGAGGATTCCTAATTCCAGCCAATGCATTACATGATATCATGTGAGTCAACTCTTCAGACGAAATTGCTTCTACATTTTCATCTTGAGATGGTTCTTGTTCTTCTTCTTCTTCTTCTTCCTCTTCACAATCTATGTAGAATAATTTCTTCTCACCACACTTATGTCCCTTACTGTACTTGCTTTCACAATTAAAGAATAAACCTTTTGCTTTTATTTCCTCCAATTGTTGAGGTGTCAACCTTGTAGGTTGAGGTGCTTTAGAAGAAGGAGCATTATTCTCTCTATAGCTTTTAAGATTGATCCTTCTAGTAGCCATAGCCATATTTTTACTTTCAACATTTCTTGCCACCCTAAATGCATTCTCCAATGATTTGGGTTCACAAAGGTGAACCTCATGTTGACTGTTATCCTTTAAAGTTCCTATGAATACATCAATCAAGTGCTCATATGAAATATCNGTGCTATCATTTCTTCCATGAAAATTATCCAAGTTACGAGTGATTTGTGAGAACAAATACATTGATACCATAAAAATTGATTGGGTTCTAAATATAAAGAAACAATTCGTACCTTTTGTGTATGTGGCACATTATGTAGATCAAATAATTTCTCCATCTAGAGTATCCATGTGATTGGGTCCTTGCCATCAAACTTCCTCATATTGATCTTAGGATTTGGAGTTTCTCCATTCTTGATTCACCTTCCTTGTGTCCTCATCATAAATTTCATGGGATACATTTTCACTTTCAGGTGTCCTCTCTATTAGGAAATTTTTCAATCCTTCCATGATCTCCCCTTTTAAACCCTATGTCATCTCTTGTAGTTCATCTTTTGTTATTGTCGTCTTTTGTAAATCATTTATGTCCCTATGCATTTCTTCACCTTCATCAAGAGTCCATGTAGGATTGTCTAGATGCTTATTTGGTGTAGAAGTTCCCTTTTTGGGTGGCATGTTGGCCAAGTATCACTTTTGAACCTTGATTTTGAGGTGGATCTACTAGACAATCTTTCTTCTGTTGTATCTCAAAATTTTCGGCCCTTCTAGGTATTAAACTTTATTTTTTTTAGTTCTCTGATATTTCTTCTCTGCAATTCCACATGTCTGATCAAAATTGGATGTGCCAAGTGGAATTTATGGTAACTTCCCCACAACTTGTTGATTTTTGGCTCACTCAATTTGGATACTCTAGGAATAAGTTATAATTGTTTTACTGAGAACACCTTCTTGAGACTAGTCAGATACCCTATATTCCATAGGGTGTATCTACAAATGTAAGATGACCTAGAAGCTAAAAGTTTTACCATAGATACCTTAGAAATTTCTGTGAATAGACTCTGGATTTCAGGGTCTGAAATTTTACAGAAAAAATATTTATATTGAAAAGTCCGCAATGACTCAGTTCAGGATGATTCCAGAACCCTATCTTGAACAGGCTGTATCTCCAAAAGTATAAGGCCTCAGGAGATGAAATTTTAACCCAACGTACCTTGATCCGTCTAATAAATATCATCAAAACCATTCCTTCTAAAACATTGTATAAAAAAAGTTATAGCGAAAATTCCAAGGTGTCTCAGATGTAGCAGCGAAACCCGAAGACCTTGAGCTCTAATACCATATGTTAAGAACCAAATATCAATATAGCATAGAAAAACATGAGAATAAGTACTCAATGCCTTGAAAAAGAGAGAAATTCAGATAATAAGCCTCTTTGAGGGGGAAACCTCCTTATGCCTACATAAATGTACAATTACAAAATGATTCCAAATGAAAATGTCTCCTTGGTATATATAGGAGACTAGGAGGTATAATTATAACTAATGGAATAAAGCCGACATAAATAAAATAACATTAATAATGTAATATGCCCCAATTAAGGGTTAATGAGCCATTATTTAGGGTTTAACATTCCTCCTTCCCCGAGTTAGGTCACAGCACAAAGCCTTCTTACATAGTCTGCACATAAGCTTCTTACAATCACTTGCACTTAGCTCTGCAAGTCTTAACACATATTATTTACAAAGCCTTAGCTCCGCATTAAGCCACAAACATCCACTACTACTACTTTCTTACATCCCCAATATATCTATTTATACATTACAAATGGGGCCTAAACATGGGTAAACCCATGGGTTGACATCCTATACCCGTTACATAAACCCTAAACCCAAAAAATCTCACAAAATGGGGCGAGATCCCGCGATCTCTAGTTCATCTTCAACCAGCCTGTCGAAGTCCCCAAAATTGGTCAAACATGACCAACATTTCCACAAAACCTAGTCAAGGGCCAACAGGCCTCCAACACTCACCTGTGACTCATCTCGAGTCACTCTGATTTGGGTAACTTTGCCTCGAAGGCCTCAATCTTGGCTCAAGATACCTCGACATGCTACTTCGCTAGAGCCTCCTACTCAGTGAACTCTTGAATAAATTTCTCTGTCACTGGTCCTTCCAAGAGTTGTTCTACCGTGGTGACTACTTGTTCTAGTTGTGCACCTTTTCCTTCAATCTCCTAAAAAAGTGTGCAAGCTTCATCCTGCACTAGTTGGAGCCTCTTGGTCACTTCCATGACTTTACTCTGGATGGAATGGACCTATTATTGAACAGTTCTCTATTCCTATGACCTTTTCATCCTATCGACCAGTGACAGTAACTTCAATTGTACTTTCACTATTGTTGCATGTTTCTTTGCCTCTTGGAGTTATGACTCCAATGTCCTTAGTTCAGGGTCCTCTGCAAGGAGCTCATAGGTCTGCACACTTCGATTGTTGAGTTGCTTGTATTCCAAGGCCAATGCCTTGATTCTCTCAACTGCACTCCTAGCAGTTTCCTCTCTCTGATCTCGCACTTCCTATGGAGTGTTTGGCATGGCTTGTAGTTCCATTTTTGTTATTCATGCTTGGAGTTGTTGAATGGCTTCAACGAGCTTCCCTACTTGGCTCTCAGCGGTTTCTTCTTCCATCTGTGCTAGGCCCGTCACAGAGAGAAGTGTTCTGGTGACTGCTTCTTTAACTCCCATATACTCTATGAGCAACTGTTCTTTCTCCTTTTGGATTTGTGCTCTATCCTCTGCAAAATTTGCCTGGAGGTCATCTTTTTCTTGTTGCGCAATCTGACATTGCTCTATGCTTCCTCCTTTTCTTGCTTCAGGACCTCTGTGGCCTGTTCTTTTTCCTCTTGGACATGATGAAGGTGAGCCTCTCTCGATTTTTCTAGTCTACTTAGTTGGGAAATCTCATCTCCTACTTCTACATATGTTGCTGACAACAGCGTGGTAGATATTGTGTGGCTCTAATAAAGAGCTTGTTATACCCCTTTGATCTCCACCTAGATCCTGTCAAACATTGTCTCCTATTTGGATTTTCTTTGCTACAAGATGTCCTCTGAGGTATCTGATACAGTGACAATGATAAGGTCAATGTCATCCACCGTGAGCACAGTGTGTAATGGAGGTTTATTGGCTTTTGACTTCTTCCGCGATGAAGGTTTCATCAGGGAACCCTTTATTTTCTTGGATGTTTTTGTCTCTGTCAAGGGATCTTTAGGTGGTGTTAATTCACCCTGCTTCTTCTTGTCTTCTTCCCCTTCATCCTCTTCTTTGTCTTCTTCATCACCTCCTCCTCCTTTATGTGAATCTAGTGTAGTTTCCTTTGATGCGCTTCTTAATTCCTGTACCTCTTCCTTCTTTTTCTTCTTGTTGTTGTTGGGTGTATCATATTCTTCGCGGGTGACTACAAGACTTCTGATGAGGTCGGGGTAGGACAGTTCTACCTGGTCAACTAGTACAAGGAACTCTATAGGCCATTCCTTGGTTATTTATTCAATTTCCTCCTCTGTGAGTTTGTAATAGGACTGGAGCTCTTCTTTGTGTTCATCTCTGCGTGCAGTGATATAAATGAAGTGCCTATCTGCACAGAACTTCGCAATTGGCCTGAACCTATGTAGAGTATTCGACGTCATGCGAGGGAAATATTCAATGGCCCTCTTCAACTATAGATAATAGGTGTGGAACATCATGTTTGACTACCATTGTTTTTCCATGTCGCTCAAATACCATATCGTAGTGAGATTCACATCTAGTGTTTCAAATGGCTCAATTTCAAGGAAGGTCACTCCTTCTGGCATCTCCCAAGCAATGAAGGTAATGAGGATCAGAAGCCAACCAAAATGGAACTCATAACCCTGATCCTGAGCTTCATGACAGTCTTTCTCTAACTAGTTGACAAGGTATCTCACCCAGTTCATTTGCATCCCTTCAATGCATTTTCCTATGAGGTCGATGACAAACCCCGTGACTTGTGTTGGCCTATTCTTCCTGACAATATTACCAACGATCAATTGGCAAGATAGGCACATTGTGCCATTATGGATGGAGGCTAACTTATAACCCCACTTCCCCTTCTCCATATCACCATAGGTGTCTTTTATTTTATGTGCTAGGGTGCAATCTGCAACCTTCCCTGGGTAAAAATCATGTGGGTCTAGTCTTTACATGCTCAATTTGGTGATCTGATGGATCAGCATTGGATCTACTGTGATGCACCTATCCAACCATAAGTAACCTCCATGGAAGCATGACAGCAGGAGTTTAACACACGCGTTAACTGACTGATGTCTACCGAACTGTGGGATCTTCATCACATTAAGAATGGTGGACCTTGCGATGTCCATAGTCCACGGTCGGGGGATTATATTCGACTTCTTCCCCATTTTCTTGGTCAAATACTTGTGTGGTGCGAGCATTCCTTAGTTTTTGCGATCTCCCAAGTTGAAGTCACTAATATTAAGCATTATAATCCTCTCCAATTGTAGTCCTACTATGTGTATCCCCTTCGGGAGGTACGTGGTGATCAATGTGTAGTTGAAGTCCCTCAGGACGCTATCACAACTCACCACGCCAGCCAGAGGCAGGATGTAGTCAGGAAGGATTGATAGTATGAGCTTCGCATTCGCCAAGTCATCACGATGCTTGGCTTGTTTCTTTGTCGTAATTCGGGAGGGCCCAGATCGACGTACAATCGATGGAGATGCTTTCACTCCTCTTGTCGATGAAGCTTGTGCTCCTATGGACATGACCTTCTCATCCATTGCGTCTACGAGAATATCTTCGACGACTTTCTCTACTATGCTAAAGTCACTCGACATACATGCTCAAGATCTAATATCTCAGGTCGGTGAACAAATAATCAAGGTATAAGAATGGATGGCGAGGTCTCAATAAGCACAACGCGGTAATAGTCAGCTCTCTATGGGCTCAAATAATCACAATTGGAAAAAGTGTCTGCGGTGAGACATGCGACGGACTAAATAGATAATGTCGTAATGGAATCCTCCAATGGGTAGGAGTGCCTCAATCAATGAAATTCCATCCATTATGGCATGGTCCCAATGGTCCAAGCACGATCTTTTCAGAAATAATTGTGTTTCTAGCCATTCTAGAGCGTCGTGCTAATGGTCAAAATGCCTCCAACGGTCATATTTCTCCGCCACGACGAAGTGACAATATGTGTCGTTCTTCTATTCTGGCGAGGTTCAAGTTCTGCAAGCCTTCCTTCTGTGAAGTCCTCTTTGGAACCTCTTACAATTTTTCTATCTTTTCTTTCTTCTTACTAAGTTTTCTAGCTTTCTTTCTTGTGATCTGCATCTCTAGATTCCTCTTTCCATTCTTGTTCTTATCTCCTCATGGCATAGTAACTTTGCATAGCTAAGGGTCTTTCACAGGGTTTGAGGGTAATACTTCTTCTCTTACTATTTTTGGAGTAGGTTCTTTACTCTCCTGTATGGATAAGTTCTCTAATTCTTCTTGTGCTCTTTCAACTTCGACAGCTAGGTCTCTGGCCCTCAGTTGCTTCGACTTGTCCTCCTATTCTTCTAGTAAGCATGCTATCCTCCTAGCCATGAAATCCCTTAATTCTTGTTTTTTTTGTTCTAGAACTTCCTCTTCTTCTTTTCTTCAAATCTGATCTTTCTCAACCCAGGTATTTCCTAGAAAAAGAGAAAAGGGGGTGTTGTTCTCAACAAACTTAATGACCTTGAATTTGTCTTCTATCAATGCTCCATAAGAAATCATAGGTACATGGGTAAGTCTTCCACATAGAGTTATCAACTTTCCTTTAAACAATCCTATTCCTCCCAGTGAAGGAACCATAGCAGGATTTCCTAAGATTTCCCAAGTACTTTCTGTCATAATGTTCACCTATGTTTCTGCATCCAATACACAGTCTATGTCGAAGTCTCATATTATTGTTTCTATGCACTCTTTATCTTTTAATATCTCTGATAAACTGGTATCTATGTGATCATTCAATGTTTCTTTCATCTACAATAATATAGCCTCTGATTCTTTCTGGTTCTTTAGCATATTCTTAGTCTCTTGGCCTTCCTCGGGTTTTTCTTGTCTCATATTCATGTTTTCAACTTTAGCAATCATTCTAGGGAAGTCCAAAACTTCATGGCCTATGGATTTACAACAAAGAAAAATAGGACCTTTACCAAGGCATTCCTTAGTAAGATGTCCTGGTCTTCTACAACTATAATAGAGAGTCAATCCTCTCTTTCTCTTAAATGATCCCCAACCTTTCCTATGCTACGCATTGGGATCACAATGATGGACCTACAAAAAATTATTTCTAGGATCTTGCATCCACTTGTTAGTCCAAAAATTCTTTCTATGCATAGGAATAACATATCTTTCACTATTTCTATCAGATCTATTCATATCATATCTTCTTTCTTCAAGTTGTGCCCTAGTTTTTAGACTATGACCAAATCTATTAAACATACCTAGATCCATTCTTTTGAAGAAAAAACTTCCACTTATCTTACCTTTATTAGAGCACAAAGATTTAAGATCTTACATATTTTCTTCAGATATGATTCCCTTCTTAGAACAGAGCTTCACAAGTCAACTAGAGTACTACGCACTACAACAACAGACCTACGCACATAGCTTTCTCTTTTCTTTAGTTCCCAACAATCACAGTTTCAGGTCCCAACAACAAAACCATTTATTGGAACAGGGGAAGACCCAGGGTTCAACCCTTCAACAGCGCACCAACAAAATCCTAACTACCAACCCTTTCGGCAACACCTGCGAAGCAGATGAAGTCTCACCCGAGGTAGAGGCAGGGGGGGTTGTGGGACTCAAGTGTTTGCAACCTAGCTGGGACACAGATCTGTGATTATAGTACTTAATAGAGCACTTAGCAGTTAACATTCATTAGCATTTAACCCTTATTCACATCATAGGTAAAACCCTAATTACAGAACAACATAGTATTCAACAAGATCTAACATATCCAAGTACTTAACACATAGAAATAGAGCAAATATAGCATTCACTCACTTTAATAAACACTAAGCTACTATATCAGATGCATCTAACATACATAAATATGATAGCACTAAGCATAAATCACATCAATCATGCAAAGAAACCATAACACAAGATATGTGTGGTTCACCCCCAATGTGGGGCTACGTCCACCAACTCTTCGTCTTCTTTATTATCTTCTTTCAATGCACAGAGCCACAAAGACAACTCCACATAGGATGAGAGATCTGCACACACCTCGCTAGGTCCTCCTTCCCCATGTTAGGTCACAACACAAAGCCTTCTTACACAGTCTGCACATAAGCTTCTTACAATCACTTGCACTTAGTTCTGCAAGTCTTAACACATAGTATGCATAAAGCCTTAGCTCCGCACTAAGCCACAAACATCCACTACTACTACTTTCTTACATCGCCAAGATATATGTTTATACATTAAAAATGGGGCCTAAACATGGGTAAACCCATGGGCTGACATTGCATACACATTACATAAACCCTAAACCCAATAAAGCTCACAAAAAGGGGCGAGATCCCATGATCTCCTCTTTGTCTGGCGCTTCATCTTCGACCAGTCTGTCGAAGTCCCCAAAATTGGTCAAACATGGCCAGTGTTTCCACAAAACCTAGTCAAGGGCTAAAAATGACTTCGGTATTCGACACTTTCATTGGTAGAGACATTGGACACCCTCGAAGGTCGTGCTATTGGAGATGACATGGCATGTTGATGTCACCTATGGTGATGTGTACCCATGTTATGTGTGTCATGTGAAACTAAAAAATGAACAAGTTGAGATCCAAAAGACACTGAATCTGGGTGACACATGTCCCCACATGGCACCCCTGGCATGTGGCCTATGATGCATCATCCATCAAATGGATGATCCACATTCTCTGCTCCAGATATGATGGCCTACGTGATTTTACGACAACGGATTTACACTTTGTGGCTTTAGCTCTTCGTAGCTTTTGCACTTCATGGCTTCGACACTTCGCAGCTTCGACACTTCAGTGTTTTTCCTAGTCTCCAGTAATTGCCAAAGTGGCAAAATTTCAAAGTTTTGAAACTTCGAGATCCTTCCACCATTTCTATATATGACAGTCAACATTACTTTCTAAGTCCTTCCCTCGATCTATTATTTGACGGTACTTCAAGAATTCAACGCTCTGGGACTTCGGGTTATAGCATTTCTAAAAGGGTTTGATTCTCCCAGAGTTAAACTTCCCGAAGTGGTCAACATCTGAGGACCCTGAATAAAGACTGATATTTCACTCAAGCCTCTTATCAGATCATACGGTCAACAAGACTTCGTGACTTTGGCCTTTTCTCGCTTCTACCATGTCTCCAAAAATTGTCGAAGTGACGAAGTTCCAAATTTTTCCATATCCTTCTTGACTTCAATCAACCAACTCGATCTGATGATTGGGACTTAATCCCACCCATCCAATGGTTTCACCTCTATCCGACGGTCTTCTTCCACTTGACTTATGATATAACAATCCAGGACTCCTTTATTCAATGGTTATGATTGCTCCTAAATTCAAATGGGGATGATCACGATTGTATGATCCTTTACAAAGGATCTTTGGTTGCACAATGCTCAAGCTTCTACATAATCTCTACAACGCTATCACTCCTAATCTTTAAGATCTCCATGATGTATTCATTCTTAAGGAAAATTCCATGTCCAATAGTTTCGGCCCATACCAGTCCAGTGTTTCAACCAGAAGCTATGATACCATTCTGTAACATACCCAACCACCCACAGGTTGGCCACGCTATTCCAAAAACTCACTTCTGAACTGATCTCAAATTCTAATAACATTTAATCCAAAAAAAAACATGAAATACCCACATGCATTAATCAATATCCATGCTACAAAAAAAAAACATAAATAATGTGACATGTACAACAAATAACCAATAGACAGGCACATTATAAATACATATCTCATAGATAATTAAATACACATCTAAATATAGATTATACAGAAAACACATGACAGAGAGAAATTATATTTTCAAGTAAAGATTCACCAACTAGCTGCAGACCAAGGATTATCCTCCCAACCATAGACATTGTTGTTCATTTACTCTCAACAAAATTTCACCCCCAAGCCAGGGCTATGAATCCACAAGGAAAGGTCCTAGGATAAATCCAAAACATAGAATAGTTGGCTAACTAGCTCTCAGGTTTCCCAACCACAAAACAAATCTAAATTTCCATCTCTCTTTCCCCCTCAGCCTACACAACCCAAATAAATGAACACATTTATTTTCCATGTAGTCCCTCAGGATGTTCCATTTCTCTCCAGGGCTCTAGTGTTACTGGTCAATAAATCTCCCTGCTGGAACTCCAAGGATTCTTAGTTGTGGATAGTTCTTTCCAAACTACCATCAATCTCATGCACACATGGATCCATTCCCTCCCAGAATGATCAGTAATTTATTATAGCCATCTAGTAATGGATCTCCTCCTCCAACCAATCATTTCCATGCTCCCCCCAAGAGCACATGAATTCAACAAGAGTGAGTAGGGTGTAACAATGAATGAATAAGAACAAGTGAACCCAGAACAACGAGTGGGTGAGTGAAGAAGAGGAAGAAGAAGAACCCCCCAAAACATCCCACAAGGGATGTTTTTATAATTACATGAAAACAAGAACCACATGGCCTTCCTCCCAAGAAGCTCACGTAACCTATTTTCTCCATAAATTCAATTATTGGTAAATAAAATATAATAAAATAATACTTAGCCCATTGAGCCCCGTCTCTCGTGGAATCATAGCCCCCTATCTCTTTTGTCCTTGTACGTCTTGCAGCTAGTGGTGTATTTTATTAATGTATATGAAGTATTACATTTCCTAGGCACTTTGGCCCCTTTTTAACTTTATCGGCTCACCAACCTAAGTCACAATTACATAATACATTATAGTTCATAAGGGTTAAAACTGGGGTGTTATAGGGTTGTTTTAAAATATGGACCAAATTTTCTACTTTATATTTTCAAAAAAATGTTGGGTTATTTTTAGATGAATTTGAATTTAAAACCCTGAAAGGGATCAATTTTGGAACATTGCAATTAATTAGGATTGATAAAATACTTATTTTTTATGGAAAGCCTCTTTTTGGGTTCTCTGATAAGAACATTTTTGGAATTCGATAGGCACATTTTATGTATAATTTGCATTTATGAATGAAGTAGTAATTATACAATCCCCCTCACAACCCCACTCACCCCCCAAAAAAAATTTAATCAATGCCACACTATTTGAGTTTCCACCCAATTTGCACCATATAATCGAGATCAATTTTAGTGTAAACATTACTCATAAGCTAACATTAAAAATTCAAAAAGAATATTTATAACAAAGTGTAGGTTAGACTACAATGAACTCTACATAGCATTATTTGCAAAGTAGGAGAGATACATATATGATATAAATAAATTATAGTTAACGATTTTGCAGATGAATCAACTTGTGATATTTTCCCTAGTGATTTTTTTCCTTTATGTGGTGTATTGTGTTGAAATCACAATGATATACAACTATTTTGTGGAATTTTTGAATAGATTCTAAAATTATAAAATATCTTCTCCTCTTGTGTGTTATCCCACATTGGTTGTGAGTAGTGCTTTGTGACATCATAAATGTCCCAATATGGAGTGGTGCATTCTATTAACATAATGGTTGGGAGTGTTGTGTTCTATTAGCATAATGGTTGATTGGTTGTGGGGTGAGTATACTTTCTAACTTGGCCTTCCCCTCCTCCTTTGTGGGACAATGTTTCAAAAGCTAAAAACTATTTTTAATGCAATTTTTAATAATATAAAAAATGGAAACTCCATAGTACTATGATGGACTATTATTTTTGTAAACACAAAAAACCCAATGATGAGATTTCTCCAAAATTTAAACTCAATGTATTGTATTTATCATTTTATTTGTAGTGTGGAACCCCCCCCCCCCACAAATATCAACACACGCATGTGTATTTTTTCCCAAAGTAGGAAAAAACCTACAATACTTAGGGTTATTGACCTAACTTCTATTGATATAATCTCAAGACCTTGACATGCAACCACACCATCATGTGTAGACAAAACTTGCCACTTGAAATAATTTGTTGGTGATCCGTAAGGGGATACACTTCCACTCTTTCCATATGCCTTTAGGTCTTGGGCCATTAGCTTGTTTCCTTATATTTGAGGAAGATGAACTATTGTCTAGTCAAAAGTAGTTTTAGATCTACTCTAGGACCAAAATGTGATTTCAATCTAGATAGTATTCAGAATAAAGTTAGTATCCCATCCTATCATCACTAAAACTACAGTAGTTGGGCAATGTGCCTTTAAGTAGTATCTAGCCTTAGTCCACACATAAGAACATATACTACCCCCAATTGTAGTTTAACCTCTTACCCAACATTCCTCAAAGTATACTATACGTGGGAAATGTTATACTTTGAGGAATGTTACTAATTTTTATTTGTGTTGGTGTTTGAACTTCTCTATTCAAATTATCGTTCCTATTGTTTCTATTTGTGATTCTATACCATATCAATATACCCTCTAAAGATGTTGAAATCATACTTCATTGTGCATTGAAAAATAATGGAAGTGCATTTTCAAACTCAAAGAACTTCAAAATCATTGGACTGTCAAATAATGTTGTATAATAAGAATTTTAAGATAGAAAGTTTTGTGATCAATTATTTCAAAATAGAGAACTTGTCAACATTGTGATCTTTTGTTATTTCTACACACAACCAAATATAATTATAGGAAAATTGAAAAGAATATACCACCAATATTTGAATTTGGGTTACTAGATATAAAGTCTATCATCCTCACCACTAGACCATGGAACCACATATGAATTATATAAGGGAAATTGTTTATTATTTCATGCGACTACATATGTTTCCTAAATTGTCACATCCCCATAGTGTGCCTAGCTGAATCTTGCGATCGTGCACCTTTTGAGGGCCTGTGGCACTACGACGTTTCTCACTTGGCTACTTGGAAACACCAAGGTTACTTTGTCTAGACTACACCTATTCATCTAGAGCATATCCATACTCTGTTATAGGCTACCAGCAAATCACACTCCTACTCTAGAGAAACTCTTGTATACTTTGACATTTATTAACAACTTAAACATGACTTAGTCATATTTAAGCATACATCCATGAACCAAGAGAAAAACAATAGAACAAACAAAAGATATACACAAAAATAGTGTGGGGGACACAAATTGTGCCTAACATGTGGCTAAGTCTTTGTTATTGTGAAACAATTACAATATCAGGGCCCCTTAGAGTATGGATGAACCACAATTATTCTATCTCTAAATGTAAGGGGGGTAGGGTGATTTCAAAAAAAATATCCCTCAATAGGTTGGTGGAGAAATACAAATCAATAATAATTCTCATTTAGGAAACAATGTGTGAAGGGGGGGAAGTAGAAGGAATATTCTATTATTTCTTAAGATATTGGAATTTTAAGTCCTTAAACTCAAATGGAAGGTCAATGGGTTTAATTATACGATGGAATAAGTATTTTAACCTGATATCATCTTCAGTTATTAATGCATTATTGATAATAAAAGAATCATGGTCAATGGAATTAGGGAAGACTTTCTCCATAATAAACTTGTATAGACCTTATGATGGCATAAAACTCTTCTAGGATAATTTAAATTCTCACAGTGTTCTCAAAGGGGATACTATAATATTGGGTGGGAATCTCAATATCGCCATAAAAAGAGGATAAGTCTGGGGGACTATTGCTAGGGATGATTCAATGACAGAGTATTTCATTCACTTTTTTGATGATATGGGTTTATGTGATGTGGAACCTTTAAAAATGGATTAAACCAGAAGGAAATTTAGGATAAGATACAAAGAGATGTAAAAATGATTGGATGGATTTCTAGTTTTTGAAAGGGTGATTGAGGAAGAATACCAAATAAAATATTGGTTAGAGGAGGAGGAGCTTCAGATCATCCACTTGTCCTACTCTAAATAGAAAAAGAGGAGAACAAACCTATGGGTCCTTTTAAATTTAATCCCAGATGGATGGAGGAGGAATTTGGAGGCTTCGTCATGCAAAATTGAAAAAAGTATGATTCTTCTAATCAGAACTTAGATATGTTCCAATTTTTTGGAAGTTTGAAAGTTGTGAATGAGATTATAAGTGAATGGAAAAGGCATAATTTCTAGAATTCCTAGAAAAATATGAAGGAGGTAGAGGCTCAACTAAAATATATGTTTGATCAGAATATAAGAGGAACTTATATCCTTGATGAAGGTAATTTCTATGTATTGGCATTCACTAGCTTATATCCCCAAAGGATTGTGGGAAAAAATAAGGAAGTAATGCTTCAACTTTTTATGGACAGGAAAAAGGAAGAGAAAAGGCATCCCTTTAGTAAAATGGAAGAAGTTAGCTAAGCCTAATCAATATAGGGATGTCGGGCGAAAACATTCATCACTTTGGTCAAGATTTAGCAAGGATGAGTGTCCAAAAGAAGTTAGATAAACCTAAAGAAGTTGGCGAATGGGGGATAAAATAACATCCATCACTTTGGTCAATATTTAAAGGGAAAAGCTTATGGATTCTATTTAAAAAATAATGTCTATCAAAGGAAGTGATGCTACAAAAATATGTTTCTCCTCGGTCTCTTCATGACTAGATATGAAAAATATATGTCAAGAGGCTCTATAACATGGAAATCATCAATAAGAGGTTTTCCAATAGTGGGAAATTGTATGGCATGGAGAGTAGGGAACATGTCATGAGTAAGGGTAGGAGAGAACCCATGGATTGGATGTGCAAGTTTCTACAGACTCTCAAAATCCTTAATGCGGAGAGGGTTGGATCACAAAGGACTGTGATTCGATATCTTGGATAGGTGGAGAAGAAATTCCATATAGTGGTCATACAGGTCAAGGAGAAGAGAGAGTAGAGGCATTCACATGTGGGTTTTTGATCCAAAAAGGATCCAGAGAAGGTTAAGACAACTCAAAATGCACAGAAGCAAATCTAAATGCTCAAAATGGCTTTAGCAGACAACAAAAGGGAAAAACTTCAAAATTCCTAAAACTTAGTGAAAATGGCATAATCACAAAGAGTGCGTCACAATATTTCTAGTGGCACAAATGGCTCGTCAAACAGAGTTACGGATAAAAACTTATAAGAAGTCAAAGTCCAGTCAAACTTGGTCAAAAAGGAAAAAGTCAAAGTGACACATGGCACCACTGAAAGGGTGACACATGGAACAACTGAGTTGGAAATATGGTGCGGCAATGATGGCAGACACTTGGACAAGTTAGGTGATGACATGTGTCAACTTCATGGGCAAATCATATGGTGACAAGTGGCAGTTTTTTGTGGACCAGTTATATGGTGCCACATGGCCTAGTCATGGGCTGCCACATGGCACCCCTCCAATGGCTGGAATATCCAAAATTTTATTTGACCCCCCAAGAGTCGAAATCATGACCTCCAAGTATCCCAAAGGCCCCACACATCAGCACTAACCACTACACCACACCACACCTTGTTACTTCATTATTTAATGGTGCGTATATATTTTAAATTAAGGGTTGAATTAAAGCGCCAAAGGGAGGGGCTCGGCCTTCGGCCCAGCCCCTGTTCACATGCACTAGAAACATATGACTATAGTATTCCACCCTCTTAGGGGCTTAACCCAACCAACCTCCAAATATAGCAATTCCACCATTTTGTAACCTCCGCCATTTTTAGCAAGTGCACCAAAACTGTTATAAACAATGTGTTAAAACGAAGGTCCATGGGATTTGACCCTGGAACCTCCACCAAACTGAACGCATAAATTTATCCAATGTAACCAAGTTTCCAAGCATGCACTTATGGCATAACAACCTAAAATATTGTATATAAGGGGGTCTTGGGTAATGCATTCGGAATACACAAGAGCACGGAGAAGGGGCACACTGAGCGCTTCTGTACAGTACAGATTTGTACGACCTTTTTTAACAATTTTCAAGATTTTTCATGTAGTTCGAGGTTTTTTCAACATTTATTGCAGAGCGGTGGCACGAAAACTGAGGCAGGGGTGTTTTGGGGGTCTAAAAGTGTCTGACTTAGATTGAGGCGTGGAGATAGACATTTTTATGTAAAATGACGCCATGAACGCAATGGTGGTGTTAGTTTTATGATATGAGAAAATATTCTAAGGCTTAACTCTAGAATGAGGTATACTTATGTATTTTGCCCAATTCTGTTGTGGAGTTAATAAAAAGACCTACCCATTTGAGAGTAGGACCCAGAGACGTAATCCACCAGGGATGAACTCTGTTATCAAGTTCTTTGTGTTCATATTGCATGATTATGTCTCTTTCATTTTGAGATTTTCCTTCTTTATGGTGTACTTTTGTTTATGCTCATTTTATGCAATTCTTTAATAAGTCACCCAATGAAAAGATCTTGGATCATGTTGGTATCAGAGCAGTCGTCTTTGACTTGAATTGTTGAGTATGAATGATTACTAGGTCCAAGCATAAGCAGGGTGAAGGAACTATTAAGATGTTCAATCCCGAAGTTGGTCATACATCCCGAAGGAAGAAGATGGCAAAAGAGGACAAGCGTGATGAATAGGAGAAAAACTTTCACATGGTATTTTATCGCATGTCAGAAATGGTCAAACGAATGTATAGAGATTAAAAGAAGAGGATGAAGAAGAAGGATTAGAAAAATGAATCACATGCAGCTGATGATGCTTCATTAAACCAAGGGGTTGGAGGAGATCCTCCTGAGCCTCTGTTTTCGCATTCAAGTTCTAGTTCTTCTTCCTCTGAGAATTCTCATCTCTCAACATTCTAACCATAAAGCCTCTTTTAAGAAACCTTTATTAAATCTTGATGTGAAGTTTGCTTTACCTATTTTTAATGGAGATGCTAATCCTGAAAAGTTAGACAATTGGATCCGACAGGTTGAAGTATATTTATGTGTTCAACATATTGACGAAGAGGAAGCTAAAGTGCAACTGGTTTCTCTTCGGTTGGAAGGCACTGGTCTCGTATGGTGGGAGAGAAAGCTACAAGACATAAGTAAGTATGGTAATATTATTTCCTCATGGTCGGAATTCAAAACAAAGATATGGAATCAGTTCTATCCATTAGGGTATTTACATAAAGCAATGATGGAATGGCAAACGTTGATATAGAGTAAAGGTCAGACTGTAAAAACTTTCATAGAAGAATTTAGGAAGAAAGATTTAGCATTGAATATTCCTTTGGATTCTTATGAAACTTTAATGAAGTATATTGGCGCACTTCATAGTTATATTTGTCATAATTTTCTCTTGTTTAACCCCACTAGTCTTAACGGAGTTTGTGTGCAAGCCACTCACCTTGAAAACAGGGGGAAACATGTTCAAGAATATCCCATGAAGAAACCTTCCAATTTCCCACAAAATACTTTCAAGAAGTTTAAAAGGAAGGGAAAGAAGACCGCTACAGTAACAAGAGAAGGAGAAAAACCATCTTGCACTCATTGCAAAAGGAGAGGTCACGATGAAGAAAATTATTGGAAACTACATCCAGAAAGGAAACCAAAATAGTTCATTAGAAAGGAGAAGACACAGACTGTTTCTACAGTGCAGCAATATCTTGGTTCTGAATCAGGAGATGAAGGAAAGATCACAGCAGCTGGAGTACAAGTTAAGATTCTCTTCATGCTAGTTCAAGCTCCACTGATGAATCTCATATTGATGAACAAAAGAGGAATGAGTTATATCATATATGAGTTGTATCTAAGCATACTAAGATAGATACATTATTTGATCTGGGTTCCCAAGTAAACTTAATATCTGAAGCACTTGTTAAGAAGATGGGTCTTGTAATGAAACCACATCCAAAGCCTTACCCTCGTGGTTGGCTATGTGACAAAA
>SNQJ01S0031828.1:11261-24825 GCA_010110895.2 Picea sitchensis
ACTAACGAAGTACAATATCCCAAACTAATTCTCAACTCAATGTTCCTAACAAAGCAACAGTTTAACGAACAAGTTGAGATTTTTAAAGGGTTGTCAGTTGAAACATTCTATGGTATAATTGAATATGATGAGGACGACATAGAAAATTGGCTAGTGGACTATTTTGTGAAGAATCGAGACATTGAGGAAGCATTACATGGTATTTCCCTTGATTTGAGAGACTTGGAGGGCGATCTATTTAACATCAAAATATGGCATGAGATAAACGTGGCACCAATGAAAAGTTATTTTGAAGAATGGTTCAAGAAAGGAATCGACAAATTGACTAACGAGGGGCAAGAAACAATTGAGACAGTTCATGTAACCGTTAATGAAGACAATAAAAGGATACCAAAAAGCAATTAAAGACACGAGAGACCATCATAATAAGTTTATGTTGATCACATCTTTCTTTCTTTATCAGTTCCTTCATCCAGTTACTCTGCTTCTTTGAATAGAAAGGTTTGACCGAAGTCTGATAACTTCTCTTTTCTTCTTTCCAGGTCTTGTTGTTCTTTTACCACCCACCATCTTCCTTCTAAAATCTTAATTCTTGTATATATTTTCTTTATGGTCCGTGGGATCCCCAATCCCAGTCCTAGCGAGAAGCACATTTTAAATTTCAAAGAATATGTAACAGACTATATATTTTTTAGAAATTTCAAGAGAGCTATTTCAGGATCAGTTTTGACTGTGCTTTGTAACTCTAAGCTTTGAGTATAAAGTATTTGAGATTGATCTATCATTATCTTTATTTTATCTGCCCATGTGTCCACCATGTTAAAGTTATCTTATGCATGCAGATCATCTTCTTTTTATTTTTATGTGATCATAAATCTTTAGTTTAAACTATGATGGATGTGAGGAAATTTTTCATATTTGATTTAAATGTGTGAAAGTGCGCGGTTCCTGGTCATTTCTTAGGAAATTTCTCTAAAAATAGAAAACAAACCATTTTCCTTTTATTTTTCTTGCAATATTTATATTTCTTTTAATACTACGATGGACTTATGCAAAGTCCCATATTTTG
Source organism: Picea sitchensis (assembly GCA_010110895.2). Taxonomy (NCBI): domain Eukaryota; kingdom Viridiplantae; phylum Streptophyta; class Pinopsida; order Pinales; family Pinaceae; genus Picea; species Picea sitchensis. Next base: position 12,331 of record SNQJ01S0031828.1, read on the forward strand.
AAGACCTAAAGTCCCAAGAAAATATTAAAGTAAAGAGGAGCACCACCTCTATAAAAACATAGGGGGATTTACATCCTTGTGAGGTTTTTGTTTCGTTCCTAATAGATTACGGTTCTTCACTTGATCTTGCGATTGCAGTTCTTCACAGACTGTTTTAGGTCCAGAGCCTCATCCTCCCATGGAAACACCCTTCGAGATCAAAAAGCTTGAACCTTCACCTCATATTACGAAAGGAGTACTTAAGCGCTCTGCCCACAATCCTAATGCCAAATCCGCCCAAAACTATTCAATTGTCAAAGATTTGGGCCAAACCCCATGTGCGATGTTGGCTTTGGAGGTGCTCCAGACGTGTCCTTCATAGAGGAATGCCTTGTTATCTGCATTAGGATCTCTAGACCTGTGTGGCTCAAAGTTTATCAATTTTGATGTCATGAATATTAAGCCTCACTTACCTTACCACGTGGCATTTCAAATCCATGCGGAGTACACAAAAATCACCATTAAACGTACTGTAATTGATGAAGGTGTTGTGACTTGCGTGTTTTCCCTAACCTATTGGAAAGCCATTGGCTCTCCGACCCTGTCTCAATCCATGACTATGTTGACCGCATTTGATGGGCGTTCTTTTTGACCCCACAGGATCCTTCCCGCTTTCCTGGTCCAGTTAGGTGGAAAGAATTTCGAGGTCGACGTCGAGGTGGTTGAAGCACCTCTCGACTACAATTTACTACTAGGGTGTAATTGGACTTATGCCATGATAGTCGTTGTGTCGTCAGTTTTTCGCACTTTATGTTTTCCTCACGAAGGGAAGATAGTGAAGATTGATCAGTTTTCCTTTGCACACATTAGTCCTATTGCATCGGTTGGACCTTCGGTCCCTGTGATTGATAATTCTCACCACGAAAATGTGGATGTTGGAGTCAGGATGTATTCCTCCTTGATGGGTATTTTTGATTTCATGGCACCAATTCACCATATTCATTCCATTTCCAGTGAGTCTTCATCGTCGACGAGGTCCGTTCCTTTCTATACTTTGTATTTCAATGACCCTTGGACCCTACCTTACCTGACTATGTTGTATGAATTTCAGTCACACATTGGTATGGCAATGCCATTGTCAGTAGCAGAAGTTGTGTATCAGGTTGTTCTAGACGCTACTACTGACCCAGATCCTTCCTCCTCGCGGACGGACTAGGTGGATCCAGTTTTAGAGCCCATATGGGTCACTCAATCATCTTGTTCACATGATTTCCTTGATGATACTTTACCTTCGGATGAAGCCATCTTAGAGGCCATATCTGGTGTTGATAGACCTTGGGATGATATGCATCATCGATCCTATTTTCTCCCAAATCTTGTTAGGATTGAACATGATGACTTTATATCTACCTTGAGTGAGATGGTTGGTCATGTTGTGGTTCCATTAGATACACATGGTATTTATGCCGAAGGAAACATGGTGAATATTTCTCCTACCATCGCGATCGACATCTCTCATATGCCTGGTAAAATCGAGAACGTATATATCGATGCGGATTGTTCGCCTGAAGAAATTAAGATCTACTTTGATCTCTTCAAAGAATTACGAGATGTATTCGCTTGTTCATATGAATATATACCAGGGATCGACCCCAACATTGTTGAACATTAAATTAAAACCTATCTAAATGCTAAACCTGTTCGACAACGCCTTAGAGTTGTTAATCCTAGGAAGGACCCCGCTATTAAGGAAGAAGTAGAGAAGCTACTCAATGTTGGTTTCATATACTTGATTCCCTTGACCAAATGGGTGTCCAACCTCATTCTCGTAGACAAAAAGAAAGGAACCGTTCACGTGTGTATGGATTTTAGGGACCTGTACAAGGCCTATCCTAAAGATAACTTCCCCACTCCTTTTATTGACCAGATTTTTGACGAGTGTGTGGGAAGCGAAGTATTTTCCTTTATGGACGGATTTTCAAGGTATAATAAAATTCAGATCAAATTCAAGGATCAACACAAGACGGTTTTTATTTGTCCTTGGGGTACCTTTGCATACTGGAAAATGCCTTTCGGTCTTAAAAACATCGAAGCGACCTTCAAATGTGCCATGAACTTTGCATTTCACGATCTTAAACATATCGCCAAAGCTTATCTATATGATCTCGTTACTCACTCTTGCAAGAGGGTAGATCACTCAGCTCACCTTCGACTAGTATTTGAGAGATGTTGTTATTATCACATTCGATTGAACCCTCACAAGGGCATCTTCTGCGTTAGGTCTGGTCGTATTTTAGGATTCATAGTGTCTGAGCATGGGATTATGGTGGATCCTATGAAGGTTGAGGAAATACTTTGGTTCCCTCCCCCGTGCAACATTCGACAACTTCAAGGCTTACATGGGAAGGATAACTTCCTACGTCGTTTCATAGTGAACTATGCCAATTTAACTAAAGGTTTCATGTGACTTTTGAAGAAGGACACTCCATTCATATGGAATGAGCGAGCCCAAGAATCCTTCGATTCTCTTAAGAAAGATTTGGTATCGGCGCCTCTGTTGAAGCCCCGGGACTACAATAGAGACTATTTGTTTTATATCCCCGCATCCGAAGGGATGGTTGGTATGGTACTGGTTCAAGAGTATGATGAGCTCCATGAGCACATTGTTTACTAAATCAGTCGAAACCTAGTTGGTCCTGAACTTAAATACTCTCACGTAGAGAAGCTGGCCTTGACCGCTGTACATGTGGTTCAGAGAGTATGGAATTATATCTTACTTTACAAAAATAGAGTAGTTGTGGATATCAATCCATTTCAATAAGTCCTTAAAATGCGTATCATAGGGGGGGAATACAATAAGTGGATTGTTATTCTGCAATAATTTGATCTCAATTTTGCTTCTGTGAAATCTAAGAAATCGCTAGTTTTTGCCGGATTGATGTTGGACTTCCCTAGACTGGATGAGGACATTTTTCATGACGATTCGTTCGAGGATGAACATATTTTCCTTATCTCATATTTGGACCTCTGGTATGGAGACATGTTTATCTACCTTCAAACCTTGAAGCTACCCCAACATCTGTCGAGAGACGATTGACGACGTATACGTCATCAGGCTAAGAACTACCTTATTATCAATGACACTTTGTATTGTCAAGGGGTGGATAATATTTTACATCGTTTCTTGACTCACGAGGAATTTGAAGCTATTATCAATGACTGTGATAGTGGGGTGTGTGGTGGTCATTTATCCAGGCTTGCGACAACCCAAAAGATATTGTGAGCCGGTTATTTTTGGCCTTCCATTTTTAAAGATTGTGTTGAAGCGGTCAAGAAGTTTCATCATTGCCAGGTGTTCACTCAGAAAATGCACTCGCACCCAACCCCTCTTCACCCAGTCATCATCATCGGTCCCTTCACCAAGTGGGGGGTGGATTTCATAGACTACAACCTAGCCTCGGTTGGGGGGCACCAGCATATTATCGTGGTCGTGAATTATTTTTCTAAATGGACAGAGGCCATGCCTACCATTAAATATGATGGTAAGACCAAAGCCTTCTTCATGTTCAACCAAATTATAGCCCGATTCAGAATCCCAAAAGAGATTGTCACTGATCATGGCAATCACTTTTAGAATGAAATGATGAAGGAGTTAGCATCAAAACTGGGGTTTAAGCATGGTCATCGTTCCCCTTATTATCCCTAGGAAAATGGATAGGTAGAGGCGTTGAATAAATCTCTCAAGACCATTTTGCAAAAACTTGTCAGCGAGAGTAAATCTGACTGGCATGTGATGCTTTAACCTGCACTTTGGACATATCGAAACATGATAAAGACTTCCACTGTTTTATCCCCTTTTCAGTTAGTACATGGCATGGAGTTGATTCTTTCGATTGAATACAAAAACCCTTCCCTTAAATTGGCAATTGAGCTCCTAACTGACACATCTGATCTTAAAGAACGTTGTGTGCACCTAGAGCACCTCGATGAGTAGCATAAAGATGCCTCTACGAATATAGAAGTGAATAAATGATGTGTTAAGGTTCAATACGATAAGTTTGTCTTTCCCCGGTAGTACACTGAGGGTGACTTGGTTCTCCTTTATGACCAAGCCAAAGAACCGTTGGGGGTAGGTAAGTTCAACCCCATGTGGCACGGTCCTTAAATCATGCGACGTGTCTTAGAGAAAGGATCCTACGAATTAGAATATTATGAGGGGAATTGATCCATGTGGATATCGGTGGCCACCCACCTTTTCGAACTGGCTCAAAATAGTTTTCTGGCAATTTTGGCAATTTACTATTTTTAGCAGTTTTAACTTCTAGGGCCATTTAGAGGGCCTAAATGAAGGTTTTTATGGATCTAGATTCTCAATGATAGACATAGGAATATTTGTCCCCCACAATGAATCTCCTCAATGATACCTTTCCAACGGGCTATCATACGCCTAAAACGGAGATCATATGCAAAAGTTACGATCCCGAGAAGTTGATGTACTAACTTACCCAAACGGGGCCCACATGACTTTTGGCGCTTCATCTCCTAAGGTTAGGTTTTTGGATGTCTATGGTTTTTGGCATTCTTGTTTATTGTAAAAAGGCCTTCAGAGCCTCATTGTAATCATCTTCTTGTAAATGCGAGTAGTTGTCACATCTCTTCTCAGAGATAGGCTGCCACCATTCTAGCGAGTCTTTCACTCTATATTTTTACAGTCTTTGTACATTTCTTTCATTAATAGAAATTGTGTATTACTGTATATTTGTGTTTATGGTTTCATCTATGATATATTTATGTTATATTATTGGATAGCTGCGATATCTCTGTGCATTTATTTATTATATCTTCGCTCTCATTTCATGTCGAAAATAATTCGAATCAGGAATATGTTGGATGAGCCCAGAAATGGGCTCTACCTTAAAAGGTATTATGCTTGAGCCCTCAAACTTGGGCGTGACCTTTTTATACTAGTGTATCTTAATGTATATACTTCTTTATCTTTTTCTTTGCATCATCGATTTGCTTATTGAGTTTTCCCCTTGGTTGGCAGATGTCTATGGAATCTTCAATTTACTTAGGATTCGCGGATGGTGTGATTCGTCATAGGGAGAACATGGCTTCCACCGCTTGGGTCATTTACTCACCTGAGGGTCAACTGTTGTCTTCAGGTGGCATTCTTCTGGAGCCATTAACGAATAATGTGGCTAATTATATCACCATTATAGAGCTATTACGCGATGCCATTTCACATGGTGCTCCATCTTTAGAAGTTCGCCTGGACTCTGAGTTAGTCATATGTCATTTTAACGACAGTTACTGTGTGAGAGATCCTACTCTACTCTAACGATTCCTACGTGTATGAATTTTGGAATGACACTTTGATTTTCTTACTTATAATCGCATCCCTAGAATTTCTAATCAAGTATTTGATGCATATGCTAATTACATTCTAGATTGGCATTTGTCACATAAATAAGTAAATAAAACACATTCATACATTTATACATTGTAACATATATAAGTAAATTCGAAGACCAAAATTTTTATATTTCATCCTTTCAAGTCCAAAAAATATGGTGTCATAGTACAAAATGGGGCTCACACCCTCAAAATACATATATGGTCAGTACATAGCATAACCATGGCATCTATTCCTGTGGTGTTGAATGCATATCATGATAGCACACTACGACATTTGCAAGACGTCGAAAGAGTCACACCCATGCACGGGGTACACCTACCACCTATCATTGCATCGCCTCTGGCAGATCCTCCACTTGAACCATGAGAATCATGTGCGTCAAACGAGATAGGTTCCCCTGCACATTCTATAGCACTCTCTCTACATCCCCGCCTACTATCTCATCTCCTCAGCCCCTTTGTCGATGTCATGGGAATCCCTTTGGTCTTCGCGGAACTACGTCTGCGTAACAAAGCAATTGTTAATACTTGATACCATACAAAAATATTTGTGTTTTTATTTTGCCTTTATCAAAATTGAAAAACACAAACAAAAAAAATGAAATATATAAAAAATCATTTCTTACCAATATCACCATAGGCAGAACTTGGTGGAAATGGCATGTCAAGGTCCCCTATGTAGTCGATCCCTTTGTAAGGATAGTCATTAATTGCTATGACTTGTCAACACCACTAGTAAAAGAACACATCATTGTATGGGGCTGGCACCCTACCACCTCCTAGCCGCCTCATCACGTTGGTCCACCATGACATGGCTGGATCATGCAGTCTGTCTGGAGTAATATCTACTCTAGGGCTCAAGCCTGGAACCCTATCAAAGAAAAAACTACAAAGTATGGATGCAAATCCAAAATTCTTCATTCGCCCTTGTTTGCAATCTGTCAACTGGCTCTTCATATTGGCTAGAGTAAGGTACACCAATCATAAACAATAGGTCTTAAACACTCCACCGCATAGAACATGAGTGGACTTGATACCCGGTGCAGCGAGGCCAACCCTGATATCCATATGAGTGCAAGCACGACAATCTTTAGACTCAGGTTCTTGATCACTCTGATAGGGAGTTAGCTCCCTACTTTATCTGTGCCTACAATACATTGGGTGGTGATGTACTCCTCCACAGTCATACCACCTCCAACCTCTTGGGCCTTGATATTTACCACCTCGCCCTTGGGATACAATCCTGTGATAAATTATATGTCGTCCACTTCAATCCTCAATGGTTTCCCATCGAGGTTGAAGGCCTTTGTCTCTGGATCCCAATAGTTTACTAGTAATTGGAGCAACCTCACTTGAGCCCTCATTCCTTTGAGAACCCAAAATTTATAAAGTCCACATCGTTTCAAATCTTGTTGGGCCCTTGCGTCTATTTCTACTACTGCATCTACCTCCTCATGCTCCCTTTCCCTACATTCAATAACCATCTTGCAAAGGAAAGATCATTTTTTGAGTTAAACCCCTTTAAAAAAACTTGTTCATGGACTTATATGTGGGATAACCTTATGACAGTCGCATATAGGGCTTCATATACACGTGAAAGCTTCACTTTTCCCATGTATATGAAGTCGTATACGCGACCCAATGATCTGTCACCCACGTACACTCTAGTTTTTATGTAATGACATCTAATACTAAAAAAATGGGGACTAAAAATAAAATGTAAACCATTAAAATGTAAGTAAATGGGATGGGAACTTACTTGGTCCAGACGGTTTCTGATTTCGTTGATCGTAGCTCTCGCAATCGCCACCGAAAGATCGTGGGTAAAATGGACTAAAAAGCACTATGTGGGTGAAAAACTAAAATGGTATGGTAAAATTTCTTATTTTTACTATCAAAATTATATTTTTACCCACTTTGTATATTTTTACCCTATCTTTTCTATTTTTAGCCTTATGGACTAATAACGCAGTGGAAATAATTGGTTTTAAGTAGTTTTGTCTAGGTTTTTTTACAGATTTCCAACGTCGTATCGCCCGTTCGTGCATCCGACAGATATATTCTTTCACTGACACATAGGATAGGTTTTCACTCCGCTTTGCATTCTTGCATCATCCTATTACCTTGACTCATACACCCTAGTTACGAAACATTTCTTAGCGACACAGAACCTTCTCACTGCTACTAGAAGTGTTGTTATTAAGTGGTAGAGACTTACCAAACATGGGTACCCTAGTTAGAGCCTTTTTTTCATTTGGTTCTCATGCATAAGTTATTCCATAGGACCGGGAGTTCCTTATAGCCCCAATATGATGTTGTGTTCAAACCCCATTTTATTACTCACAAGCATTCTGACTATTACTTATGGGACTCCCCCTAAGTCTTGGTTAATATCTTTTCTGAATCACGAAAAAATGAAAAGATTGTTGAGTGAACTTGTCTCTTTCACCCTCATTAAATTGTTTTGAAAGGATTTTTATTTGGTATAAATTTAACCATTTTCTAAACCAAGTAGACTACTTACGGAAAAGGAATACTCTAGTCACCATTGTCTAGAAGAGTTCTCTTGGGTATTATTTTATACTTTTTCGGGGCTAGGGGACTAAATATATGAAAAATGACATTTTTGAGTTAAGTTGTAATTGAATTCCATCATCATGCTTGCATTTTTGAGCCTATTTTTGGTTACCGCTTTCTCGTTATAAGCCTCTTGCCTCAACAATTTGCATCACTAGCCAAGCATTTCCTTCCATATATCCTTTGCAGCTTGACACCCTTTACCCGTAGAGGAAACATCCCCGAGTGTCCATACCCCACATGCACTTCCTTTCATTGAGCATAGGTATGTTCCACTGCTTGGAACTAGTTTCTTACTCGCGACACTCGTTTCCTCTTTTGTATCATAACATTTCTTTGCTTATGAAAAACTAACAAAAGACGAGGAGGAAAAGAATATTATCTCTTATCGGAAGAATTCGTGTCGCCTTTGAACATAACACAAAATTTTGAGTCCATTTTCATCCAAATTTTGGGATTAGCATGACCTTAGGACATTGAGATCATTACTTAGAGTTTACTCCTCTGTCTAGTTATTCTTCTAGTCCCTATGGAGAGTTTGTTGATGCCTCCAACGTCGTAAACTTTTATCAATGATCATTATCAAGTCTATGTTGCCTGAGTTATCCATATGTCTCATGCTCTTGTTCAAAGGAAGCTTAAAGTCTATGTCAATCATTTCTCATAACTCTTGACTTTGCATGTCGACCATACCCTAAGTGTATCTCAAAATCACATGAATTTGTTGTCCTACCTTGCACCATGGGTCTACTTCCATCATTGGTAGGTAACCTTGAACCCAACAGATAACATCTTCTCATTGGTTGTTGACTGGGGGGTTTCCCTTATGTTCGATGGAAAGAAATATATTCACACATTGGGATTCATGCAGTGTCTTGGATTCCATTATTCCTATTGGTGGTTTCCTTGCCTTTATCGACAGTTTTCCTTATTGGTTTCTATTCAGAGGGTCTCTTTCTTGCACTACTTGCATCTAGTGCATGCGAGAGACACACATGATTGTTGGTTCGTGAACATCCTATTCGTATGATCTCCTCCTAATCATCATGCTATTGGTTTGTACCTTGTGATGGATGATGAGAGATGCCTTAATTCTCTCCTTTCAGTGGGTCTCCTTCCATCGACTTCAACTCATCTATTATGGAAATGAGACCTAGAGTCCTATGAGTACCTAGAGGCTTCCATTCATCAGTGGAAGGTTCTCTCACCATCGTCAGTTGGGAATACATGAATGTCTCCTGATCGATGGATTCTTCATGTGTTTGACCTCAATACCCTTATTCTAACTTGTGGAATGTACTCGGTGCCTTGACACCTACTTTGATTATCGGTGGGTTGTCTCGCATTTGTTAACGGTATACCTTAATGACCGGTAATCAAATGAAGTCTCATTATGTTCGACTTCAACTCCTTTATTCACATGATGTAGACTTGCACCATCGGTGGATAGTGTAGAAGACCTCCAACTTACAGTAGCAGCATGCCATATCTGTTGTTGTCTTTCATTGGACCAGTACCTATATGAATTCAGTGATCATGGAAGATCAGATTGTACTCCAATGTATACAGATATTTTCAGTTGATTTTGAGACTGGACTCCATAATGTCTTGTTCGTGACTATGACAACCTATGGCATGTGTCCATTTTGTATTGCCTATTCATGGCCATGAACAACTATTTGATATATATCCACATGGATCTACAGTGTAATTCAGATTGGAAGCCATGTGTACAAAGTCATTATGGATTGTAATATTCTCATGAGTAACTAGTACTTCCAGATGAGTCTTCATTACTCCACTTCTAGGAATTATAATATATTTTGGTCATCGAAGATACTCATCTGACCTCACACATTAGGGGGCATATTTTACAACAAATTTTTCCTCACTCCATGCATCTTGCTTGGATGGCCTTCCATTACCCTTTGCAGAATTGAAGTCCCCCTTTTGTTCACTCTAGAACCAAAAATACATATTTTTGTACATATACATGCCCTACCAATTATACAACAAGTGTATATGTAAGTTTCTCCACTACATCCTGCGTACATCAGGTTTGGTGCTCAAAAATTAGAAAATATGTCGAGTTTCCATGCCATGTCACATGATCCATGATCGTTGACCTTCCATCTACTGGAAACGCTCTGACTCAACCCTTCAGTTCCATTTGGAGGCTATAAATTGAGCGATATCCAAGCCTAATAAACAATTCAACATTGAGAGCAAAGACACTCTGGAGAAATTTCACTTCATATTGAGTCTCCATCCCTTTGTCCTTGAAAGTATGAATTTCTTGTGTTCAGCGCCCAAGCTCCTCATACTTTGTGATGGAGAACCCCATTGACTCCTACATGTGAGCTTGCCTTTGCGGAGGATTGAAGTGGTAGAGGCCCAACTGGAGGGACTTAGTTTCTCGGTTCCTATATGTGTCTTTACAAAAGTTTGCCGCCTATGTATTTTTGTTGATTACTTTAATAGAAATACTATTTTCTCGTCCAATTGATATCTTGCAAATATTTGAACTACTTTCCATGGGCATATTTATCATGTATGTTAATGGATTATGCTAATTTATACGCTGATATTATATATTATTACCACATGCTTGTGTATCTTGGTTATTGAGGACAAGTTACAGGTATAAAGCTTTGGGTTGCATGCTCAACGATGGTCTTGTTCGAACATCCGGACAAGGTAGGCTTCTAGCCTTATCTTGTTAACATTTCATTTATATAGCATAATTGAGATTAGAGTTGATTTATGGGTGTCGTTTCGTCTATTGTGGTTTTCCCCTAGCCATAGAGAGATTTTCCTCATAACATGAAGCACAGATCTCTTTGTTGTGGAGGGCAACATGAGTAAAGATATAATGAAATTAAGCCTTCAAAAATACATGAACTAACAGATTCAGAAGGAGAAATCTGAATTGAGTATGCATCTACAATCTCTCGAGGATGAGGGGCAAGAGATTCAAGAACAGTTGGTGAGCCATGGATAATTTCTCATGGGCATTATTCATGAATTGGAAAGTGAGTTGCAGGCTAAGGAAAAGATGTTGACACAATTCCATGAAGCTGAGCAAGTGGATAAGGAAAAGTCTCCTATGAAACATAAGCCATCTTCTACAAAAGGTTTACAGACAATAAACAAGGTATGCCATAAAGATGATTCATCATGTTCTTTTTCTTCCCATCATGATGAGAATGTTTTTTTGGATGGATTTAAGGAACACACATATGGTATTGGTTATAAGTTACTAAACAAGATGGCATATGATGGAAAAGTTCTTGGTATCAGTGGCCAAGGAATGACTAATCCCATATAGGCAGAGGGAAGACCTCATTATGTAGGATTGGGATATGGAAAAGAAGGAGATGGAGAATGCTCTAAGACAACCAATGTAAGAGAAGTTTAGATACTTCACAAGAAGTTAGTTTTACCATAACAACCTTCCGTCCCAGGGAAAGGAATCAAATGCAAAGCGTCTCTAGGAAGAGATGAGCATTCCAAGTAAGGAATGAAGGTGTTTCCCACTAGTAAGACCGGCATAAACTTATGGTCTACATATCCATGNTTAGTTTTACCATAACAACCTTCCGTCCCAGGGAAAGGAATCAAATGCAAAGCGTCTCTAGGAAGAGATGAGCATTCCAAGTAAGGAATGAAGGTGTTTCCCACTAGTAAGACCGGCATAAACTTATGGTCTACATATCCATGTTTATTCTGTGGAGAAAATAACCATTGTATGGTGAAATGTTGGAAGAGACAATCCTTGCAGGGGAAGCCATCCAAGAAGGAGGCAAGAAGCAAAGGTCATTTTCCAAACAAGAATAGAGAGAATGACAAGAAAGGATTGTGGTTCCAAGATAGGAATAAGAACTTATGCACTCATTGTGGTAAGAGTGGACATTGGATTGAAAAGTGTTGGACACTATATCCACAACTTCGTCCAAAGCAGAACTACAAAGATGTAAAGGCACTTACAAGAATACATGTAGCAACTTCAACTGAAGTTGATAGTCTTGCTGATAAATTTGAGAAAGAATTCTTTTTGATGGCTTGTCTCAATAGTATAGTGTATGAAGACATCGAGGTATGGTTCATGGACACTTGCTCATATCGCCACATTATAGGAATGAGATCAATATACCTTACCTTCTTAGAAATTGACATAGATTGTTATGTGTGATCTAGGACTAACACCAGACAAGCAGTAAGAGGAGTTGGATATGTGAGATTCCAACTCGAGTCAGGAGGATTTCTAGGAATAAAACATATGCTATATGTTTCAGAGTTGAAAGTGAACTTACTCTCATTTTTATCTTTCGAAGATGAAGGATATGAAGTTGCATTCTAGGATGGACAAGTACTAGTGTATGTAGAAATTTCGATACCAAAACGAGTATTCCTGCGATTCTCCTGATCTAACAATTACCGCAACTTGTTAAATACAGAATCGCTTCTACTATTATTGCGGAAGCAATTTAAACCACGATCACAACCACAATGCACAAAGTG
>SNQJ01S0031828.1:35791-45928 GCA_010110895.2 Picea sitchensis
CGTCCACGATGATGTCAGCGAACTCCTCCAACAGTTCCTGAACCTCAACTGGTAAGTCATCCACTCTTGTGCTAGTCAGGACAATTCTCGGTTTCTTGACCACAAAGAATTGTGGATCTTCCTTTTTCTCCATCTCTGTGAGAAGATCCTTCCCAATCATGAGAAGTATGGTGTTACTTACTTCCGGTTTCACTTCTTTATCCTTTATCGGAAGTAGTCGATGTGTCCTCCCATCCTTCTCTAAAGTATATGTGTTCATTATCCCATCATGAACCACATTCCGGTCATATTGCCATGGTCTACCCAGCAATACATGACATACGTCCATGGGGATAACATCATAGAGAATTTTATCATTATATCCCCCAAATTTAAATTCAACTAAACATTGTTTAGTGACACTCACCTGATGTCCCTTTTGTAGCCATGAGACCTTGTATGGACTCGGGTGATCGGTCGTTTCCAGCTCTAATTTCTCCACCATCTCGGTCGAAACAAGATTGTCGGTGCTTCCGCTATCCACAATGACCTTGCATTTCTTATCCTTGGTTTTGTAGGCTGTCCTGAACAGTCTGGTCCTCTAAGCTAAACTCTCCTGCACCTCTTTCTCAGGTGTCAAAAGGACTTTTTTCATCAGAAGTGAGCTTTCGCTTTCTGCACCTTCTGCTTCAGCGTCTCACCTCTGTGCTTCAGCGATATGAGTTTCTCCTCTGTCCTTTTTCCTGTCTGGACAATCAACAGCTTTGTGTCCATCTTTCCCACAGGTAAAACATGTGACGATTCCTCCTCTGCCTCTTCCCCTACCTCTAGTACGAGGAAAAGTGTTCGCGTCAGCATATCCGCCACCCTGCTCTGTATGCTGTCTCCTCGGCTCAGCATATTGTTGTCCTCGCTGTGAGGTTCCACCTCTCTCAATCTTACCCTGAGGTTTCCTCCACTCCTCCTTGGGCTTCTGAAATTTCTCCTGGGCAACTGCCTTGCCTCTAGGTTGACTTTTGCCTCGCCCTCGCTGACCTTGCTTACGGCTCATCTTCTCCTCAGCTTTCAGAGCCATCTGGTAAGCATCCTCAACTGTTCTGATGGTTACCATGCTTAATTCATCTTGAATTTCATACCTCAGGCCATTCAGGTATCTGGCTACCTTCTCATCATCGCTCTCCCGATGACCTGCTCAGATATTGAGCTTATAAAACTCTTTGGTGTATTCCTTCACCGTCATCAACTTCTGCCTCAGGTTCTGCATTCTCCTGAATAGATTTATCTGGTAGTATCTTGGGATGAACTTTGCTTTCATCTTAGCAATCATTCGATCCCAGCTTTTAATTTTCTGTTTGCCTTTGGAATGCTTATCTGCCTATAGCTCGTCCCACCACAATGTTGCATGTCCCTTCAACTTGGTAACATCATGTCTTACCTTTTTATCCTCTTCGATATATTCATAGTCGAAGTAGGTGTCAAGGGCTCGGATCCAGTCCAGCAACTCTTCTGCATCCAGGCTTTCTTCGTATGCTGGAATATCCATTTTCATCTTCAAAATCATTCTAGAAATGGCTTTGATCAACCGTTCGGTTGATGCGTCTTCTGTTGTGACCTCTTCTTCTTGTCCAACTTCCTCTTCAACTTCGGAATCGCTAAGATCCCCAGCACCAACTCCACATATTTGTGTTGTCTCCATCTCCTCAAGCCTTGCTCGGAGATCTCGCATTTGCCTTTCCATCTCTGGATTCCCTGCCGGCCTACCTCTTCTTATCACCTCCCTATCTTCTGGGTCAGGTGATTGTCTCTCCCTTCTGGGCGGCATGGTGAATTCTTCTTTCTCCTTCTTTGCTATAGAAAATAGAGAACTTATCCCGCTCTGATACCACTCTGGCGCAGACGCCCACCCGAGGCATGTCCGCAACTACCAAGACCTTCTTCAACTCAGGCCCAAAGAGCTACAATGCCCCTCAGATCCCGTATCGGGACCTTTTGTCACCCACAGGATACTCTATTGATCTCCTTGCAGTCTCCTCTAGAAATCGGGTTTCGCATTATTGCGAAACCTGTGGGCACGTTCCTCGTGCTATCCAAAATTCCGAAACCCGATGGTTTAAAAGTCAACGCTTCCGTGCCTGTCGAGGATTTCCCTATCGAGAAATCGGCATATGTGATGCCGCAGTTCACTTGCACCACAAATCCCCGAACCCCGAACTCCGATGCGCACGTGCGCTATTTCCTTGCCATGTCGCCTTCTCTCTCCGCCCTATCGAAAATCGCGTGATCGCGATTTCACCGATCGCAATTCCTTTGCATCGGGAAGTCCCGAATGCCGAATCCCGACTCTTCGGAATCTTGTGCCACCTGTCCCTATAGTGATCGACGACTCCAACGGCTTCGGGAAATCGCCAATCGTGATTTCGATCAGTATGAAACTCTCACCTCCACAAACTCTGAAGGCTGAATCCCCGATGGCTCTTGGACTCCTCCTGCGCCTAAGGGTTAAATCCCACACAACTTTCCAAGATCTGACGATAGGCGGGAATTCGTGAATCTTCCCCTGCAAGACCTGGCCGTCGATTCCTCCTCCTTGAGGAATTTCTTCCGCTCTAAAGCTCCGACCTGTTTGAACCTTCTCCTGGGTCCGTCTCCACAGTATCGCGAAGGAACTATCCCTTCTGAGCTGGTCAACTCTGACTCCTTCAGAGACTTTGCATACACTTCCCGTGTTCGACCTTCAACAACTCTCAAAGTGTTGAGTCTTTCAAACCCTGTGCACTTACGACCACAGTAGTCTATGCCTTCTTTTGCTCAAATTAGTCACTGAGACTTCAAGTTCAGCCTGCACCTCTCCTGCACGACTCTACCAACCCCTTTTGAACTTCTGGGTGAATGAGAATAAGGGTTTAACTGTCAAGCCTCATCAACGCACTCTATGCGGATGAATTCAACTGCACTCTATGCAGGAATCTCCTAGCTCAGACAGAGAAACAATCGGAACTCATTCTCTTCTCTCTCAGACTTCAGTTAAAACCCTGAAATCATATGCACAGCATATTCAAGCAATTGCATGAACATAAAGCAAATATTCATGAGCACATAAACANNNNATGAAATTGACTCAAAGATTCTCTTCTATTAATTCAAAAACATCTGTACATAGGTGTTCTTCACAAATTCTCTGCTTTCTCTCTCTCTTGTTCCTGAATGCTGCTAATGTTACAATGATACAAAGGAGGGTGTCTATATTTGTTTTCCATCACAATTCTAAAGCTATCAAATCTAGAATTAAATATCCTATCTACCTGCATTAACTATTTTAAATGTCGTCTATCTACCTAAGGACGAGAGCTTAAAGGCTCAAGGTCCCCTTTACAATACAAGTGCACTTCTTTATAAATGACTTCATTTAAAGGACGGTGCAATACTTCCAAAGTATTTTGAAAATGCATGCTGGCGTTGTCCAGCTGTTTCCTCTCAATGTGCTGGCTCGCTTGATGTATTGTGGATGCTCCTGCATCAGAAGGAAATGAAAAGGAAGTTCATTCAAAGATTCCTACATATACATCAAGTAGTAAATGAACAGTTAAGCCAAATTGGAGAGGCATAGATCAGCATTCGACTTGGCTTCATGATTTCCAAGATGGACTATCTTCAAGAAGAAAGAGGAGATGGGAGTGAATGTTTTGTTCATGATTCAGATATAGATATTGTGGAGCAGAGAGTCAGTGAGAATAATTTTGTAATTGAGAAATCAATGAGCCAGAAACCAGAGATAGAGTTATAGCTAATAACTAGAGCCAGAGCCAAAGTCAGAGATATTGCCAAGAGTCAGAGCCAGAGCCAAAGCCATAGTCAGAGATATTTCCAAGAGCTAGAGTCAAAGCCATGTTCCAGAGAAGCAAATATAAGTACATCGATATAGTTTGGTTTCCTTGAGCTTTTGGAATTTCAAGCAGGAGATCGAATCTATATTCAAGATGAAGATCCAAGGAAAAGATCAATTCCAAGATGGATATCAGTCAAAGAGCATTTTAGCAAGGTGGAAGAGTGAGAAAGTCTTATCATCACTAAGTTGTTGAATAATCCATGAAATTTATTTCAGCAAGGTGGAAGAGTGAAAAAGGCTTATCATCACTAAGTTGTTGAAGGATCTATACTTTTGGAGGACCAAAATTTCTTCAGTGGGAAGGTGTGATCTAGAAGGATCCAGAACACTCAGAAATTGATTATCTCAAATTATCTTGAAAATGACTTCATTATGAATATATCGACGAGATCTTTCCAATGACGTGTGAATTGCCTCAAACAGATTTCGTATCATAAAGTTATGGCCTTTCAAAGTTCTGGCAAAAACATGGCAAAATGATGACAAGGCAGTCCATACAAATGACGTTAGCGTGCTGATGTGGAAGTATGGAAGATTGCCACATGGCATCTGTACAACTGAATTATATGAATCAGAGTATGACATGTGTCCTTCCATACAGTCAACATGGAAGGATGACGTCAACATCCATACGACAAATGGAAATATCAAAGAGTGACACGTGGACATGTGATGTCAACATGATGTCAGCATGATGATGTGGCAGCACTAGGGGTTGCCATGTGTCACCTGGATTTATACGATTTAGCACCCAGTTAGACCCATAAAAAAGTGCCATGTGTCATCCGTACGGATCATATGGCAGACCGTATAGTGCACATGGCACCACTAAAAGGGTGACATGTGGCCTACCGTATGATGACATGGGAGACATGTGGAAGTTACGTCAGCAACACAGTCAACATGGTCGTAAAACATGTGGCCTAATCCAGTGACACCACGTGGCATGGTACAGTTGGAAATATTGGCCACTGATAAAATGCCACATGGACCAATCAAATGGCGCCACCTGACACCTTCGAGAATCCCAAGTTGGGCTACAGATCAAAATTATTGGGGCTTGGTGGGTTTTGAACCCCCGACCTCCACAAGAATCTCTAGAGGAATATTCCAATATACTAAGGACTTCACATAATCCGCTTACCAATGTGCCACAGTTGGGACTTGTTACAACAAACCAACAAAATTGCATTTAATTTGATGCCTACGCCATCGTAAATAATGGGTCACAATTTGGGCCTGCACCCTATTTAAACTAGGCATGAATCTCGAGATGGGACATAATACAGTGTATGGAAAATCGTGCCAATAGTATGGTGCATTGTTTTACATGCCAAGGGGTCATGGATTTGCCTCGTTTTTCATGCCATGTCCAAACATAGTCATGTTTATACTCATTCTTCTCAGTTTTTTGAGAGGAGTATGATGGTGGTGGATGTTTTTTGCTAAGATGTTGTTTATGAATATATTAGTTTATATTTCTGTGTATGAGGGCTATAGTGCATTGTTTTACATGCCAAAGAGGGTTATTAAGGGCCAGTTCAGATATAGTTGAGTGTATACTCATTTTTCTTAGAATTTCGAGAGGAATTTAGTAGTAACCTTTGTTTCTGGAGTTGAGCAACATAATTGAAGAGTGACTTCAAATTTGGAATTTGTAAGTCCATTTCATTGTAATTTTGACATTTGAGATTAATGAAGAGCGATATCACTGTTGGAAATGGACCCAGAGATGTATCCCAAGAGAGGTGAACTCCATCATCAAATCTTGTCTTCTTAGTTATTTTATCTTTTGTTGTCTTATCTCTCATTATTCTACAAGACATTCATCATTTTATGAAGTTTTGGATAAGTAAAGGGATTCAGGTGTGTTTTGCAATCTGTCAAAGATGATCAAAATAATATTTTGAATCAGGATAGATGTTAATGTGTGTTTAAAGAATTAATTAACATCTAAGAAATATTTCATCATTAACTCAATATTTTCTGATGAAATTTGGTGGGAAAGTAGGGGAATGTGACCTCTATAATATACATATTTTAGACCTTAGAGCCAAAGTATGAAATAATATTGATCAAAATACAAGACCCCGATTGTTGTTGAAAATCAGGAAAAAAAAGACTTGAAACAAAAACTGACACAATTCGAAAATGTTTTTGGGTGTGTAAGATTGCTAAAAACCTAGGGATGTTCCTACTTCATACTATATCTACCTCCACTTATTTATGTAGTTTTCACTTATAGTAAATTTGACATTACATTGCTTAGTGACAACAAGATCTACATCCTTATTTACCCAACCCAATGGGTATGGGAAAGTATGGTCATGAATTTACAATCCAAACTTACTCAACAACTCTTCTACTATAAGGATGACATGTGAACCAGAATTGAATAGAGAACCACCTTTGTCTTCTTGATGTGGATCTTGTCATGGAATAGTTTATTCATATCCTTCTCTTCCTTCGGAGGGATGATACTCAGGTTCACCTCCTCCTGCATTATAATATAGGAAATGTTTTCATTTACATTTGATCTACTCTCTATTCATTTCCCTAAATCTATGACTAACATGTTCTTCTTCTTCGCTTCCTTCTTGCAGTTCTTTGAATTTACCTCTGTGTGTAGCTCCTAATATGTGTCTTTGATGTGAGCATCGATATTACAATGGTTACAATGGTTGATTGGATCCTTACGCTGATGTGTAGTAGTTGTTGTCTTATTTTCCTTTCCTTTTCACTTCTTCTTTCCCTCCTTGGAAGCACCTTGTTGGTTTGTTTTCTTGGAACCATTTAGTTGTCCTTTATTCTTGTGCATTTCTAGATATTGTGCTTGCACACATGCCTCATAAATGGTCCCAGGTTTAAAGAGCATCACTTGCCTTCTTGAATTCCTATGGAGAACACCTGGATACTTAAGGAGTACATCTAGGGTCTTGGAAGATATTCCCAACATAACATATTATTTTCTAAACTCAATGGTGTAAGCTTGTACACTTTGGCATTACTTCTATAGTGAGTAATGAAAATCGATCCATTGGTCCACTTCATACCCAATAGGGTAAAACTAGGACTTAATGAAGGTTTTAAACACCTTTAACTTAGTTACCAGCAGATCACCCTTCAACCTAATCATCTTTGTGTGGTTTTCCCACAAAGTTTGGGTGTGGCCTTGTAACTTTAGTCAAGAAAATGATATATTTTTCTCTTTTCCAATAATATGAACATTGAAATATACTTCTAACTATTGCAACCCATTTTTCAACTTAACAACTTCAATCTCACCTTCATAGGGCTCAATGTCCACTTTTTCTTCCACTTTGAATAGTCAGTGTGGTAAGAGGTGATGATGGAACTTGGTATCTCTTTCTCCGTCTCCTTCTCTAGCTCTTTCTCAAGTTCTTCTTTGTCTTTAGATTCCTATTAGATCTACTACCTAATTTAGAGCTACCAAATTCCCCAAAAGTCTAAACTCGTTATCTATAGTTTCCATGAGGATCAACATGTTGTGAGAGATTCCACGGAGTTGTACTTCCAACTCTATAAATCTCTCCTCCAATTCATCTTTTGGATTTCTATTGTACTCGTCCACCATGGGTAGAGTTTGAGACTTCTTTCTTTAAGATAATTTTTGGACCCTGGAATCTTCTAGAAAAAACCCAAACAAACTTGCTCTAATACTAATATTATTGGTAAATTATCATGGAGATTTCGTTGGAACAACTTGTCACAATAAATCTTACAAGGTTTTACAAAATATTTCTTATGGAGTGTTCACTTAAGCTTAAAATTTTGAAAATACTAAAGTAATCATAGAACAAACAAAAGAAGCTAAAACAACAAATACCACACCATCCACACAATGAACGCAAGATGTACCCTAGGAAACCCAATATGGAAAAACCCAACCAGAAGGTGAGGACTATTCCTTTCTCTTTTCTTTTCATATCTGAAATGAAAATATAAAGAAAGATTAATTTAATATGGAGTTTCCATAAACACTATGGCCTATATGGCTAATATGAGGGCTTCTACTTTCTTTGTTTTTCTCACAATATCCCACTCTTTTTCTCCACGCAACTATGGAATAATAAATCAATACAATGAGAATGAAACCTCTTTCTAACCTAACAACCCAATATTTAACATGTCCTAACAATAGTCCAAGGTTAGGGTTATGGTTTTTTGCCTGCCAATTAGGGTTAGGGTCTTGGGATGGGTGACTTCCTGAGAAGTCTTGGTTATCAAGTGCAAGCCCCAGAAGTGATGGTTGATTCTATGAAATTCATTTTTCTAGTTTCAAACCCACTTCTTCACCATTGTGAGCATCACTCGATGCAATGAATGCTAAGTGGATGATTCAAAATCATGAGAAATTGGTCACTTGTGACTAATATTCATGGATATGGGTCATATATTAATGACTTACTCTACGCAGTTGACATTGAAAATGGTATCTCATATATTGCATTGAGAAATCCCCTCAATACTTAAATAAAAAGAGCGAAGGAAGCTCTAACTCAATAGTTCATAAGTCACAATACTTGCTAAGGTTTTGCAAATGGGGTAGCAATCTAAGTGGGCCTGATTGTGGGGAAAACTCCACAGTTAAACACACTTGAGGTAGAGGAGTCATGGGATGGGTGACTACTCGAAAATCCATGGTTACCTGTGCAAGCCCCATAGGTGATGATTGATGTTATGCGATTCATTTCGCTAGTTTCAATCCCACTTCTTCACCCCTGTGAGCATCACCTGATACAATGAGTGATAAGTGGACTATGAAAAATCATGAGAAATTGGTTAGTTGTGATTAATAGACATGAATATGGGTCAAAGACTAATGACTTACTCTACACAGTTGATCCGAAAATGATATCTCATATGTTGTGATTAAAAAGCATATGTATAGCTCTCGCATATCCCTCTTCTTTTGTAATTTATTTTGCTTAAAAATCTTGGAAACCACAAACTTACAACCATGAAATGATAGCGCGTCATATGTGCATAGTTGACAACATAGAAGATGGATGTTTGCATATACAATACTGCAAAATTTCTTTCTCAATTGAGTGGAAATTTTTTGAAGGAAGCAATTTGCAGATTTTGTCAGAAATAAAGGCAAGAAAAGATAATTGCTACTTAGAAAATGATTGTCCATGGAATGGTATAGGACAAGTTGTCACATGCTCCAAATTTATATTAGCTCAAAGATTTTTTTCAAAATGTTTGGCGTGGGTGTATAGGTCAAGTACACGTTTTAGGTAATTTTCCTAGCATAGAGACACCTTTCATAGTTCAATGGATGAACTTAAAAACAACCATACTCAGATTTTTCATAAATGAAATATGTCACTCAAGATTAGGATGTAGAGGAATCATAAAAAAACAACCTTGATAGAAATAAAATGTTTAGATAAAAATAATCACTCAGATAGAGGTTGGTCTTTGTCCAACAGATGGCTTCAATATCTATCATATCCTGAAACCTAGGGTAATAATTTCTCTGGAATTGGAAAATTTCAAGCAATAGGATAATCCTTTATGAACAAATTGGAGTCTAAGGAGGAAATTGTTTTTTAAACCTATCAATCCAGCTAATTATAGTCTATATAGAACATGCATTTGATAATTAAATCATTACTGCTATGATGGGCGTTGAAACAATGCTATGACAAGTATCTTCCCCATAATGGAAAGTATAGATCTTCCTCTAAAATATGAGCTCTTCCTTTCTCGCTCAAGTCCATGGCATAATGTCCTTCTTATGGTAGGCAGTGATGATGAGAAATACCAAGATATGTTAGATAACTTATTATCAATGGTTAATTGGAGCCTGAATGGTTCTGTGATGGAGTGTTATCCTCTCCACCTAGGTTCTATTTCAGTGATTAACATGACAAAGCTTTGAACTTCTACAAAATCATATTTACCTTAAGAGGAAGTCCCTTGTAAAATCCTTAGAAAATGCAATTTCTAATTTTTGAATGAATTTAGTTTCCCTCTCTCTATGATCCAGGTGGATATCGGTGGCCACCCACCTTTTCCGACTGGCTCAAAACAGTTTTCTAGCAATTTTGGCAATTTACTATTTTTAGCAGGTTTTAACTTCCGGGGCCATTTTGAGGGACTAAATGAAGGTTTTTTGAGATCGAGGTTCTCAATGATGTCCAAAGGCATGATTGAGCCCCCAAAATGAATCTCCTCGACGATACCTTTCCAACGAGCTATCACACGCCTAAAACGGAGATCGTATGCAAAAGTTACGACCC
>SNQJ01S0031828.1:47507-71959 GCA_010110895.2 Picea sitchensis
GCGTACAATGATTCGGTGAATCGGAGCACAAGAAAAAGTCCATTCCAAATTGTGTATGGGACACAACTGAGGGGAGTTTCTGAACTCAGGGAGTCAGACCAGGTTGCAACTAGCAGTGCTAGCGTTGAAGAGTTCATTGAAGTGATGAGAGAACTTCACAGCAAGGTGAAGCAACGATTGCAAGACTCAAATTAGGAGTACAAGCGCAGAGCCGATCAACGGAAGAGACAGCGTCAGTTCGAAGTTGGTGATTTTGTTCTAGCACACTTAAGGAAGGAAAGTTTCCCAAGGGGAACATACAACAAGTTGAAGATGAAGAAAATCGAGCCGTGCAGAGTCCTAAAGAAGTTCAGAGAGAATGCTTATGAAATTGATTTGTCGGATGGCATCGGAATATCTCCGATATTCAATGTAGCAGATTTATACCCATACAGGGCTGGAGAAGCAGAGACTAGAACTGAGGAACCAGTAATCCAGTGGCAGAACCAGTTACCAGTTGCAGAGAAACCACAGATGAAGTACATACTGGACAAGTGAGTTGGGAAGAAGACCAGGCGAAAGCAGTATTTTGAATATCTGGTTAAGTGGAAGAATCACCCAGTGGAGGATGCCAGCTGGGAGATAGAAACAATTATTCAACATCATGGGCAGATCGTGCAGGAGCTCATGGACAGGAGCCCATGAAAATTTTCGAGACAAGGAGTAATGATGCAGGAGCATCCACAATACATCAAGTGAGCCAGCACATTGAGAGGAAACAGTTGGACAGCGCCAGCATGCATTTTGAAAATACTTTGGAAGTATTGCACTGTCCTTTAAATGAAGTCATTTATAAAGAAGCGCACTTGTATTGTAAAGGGGACCTTGAGCCTTTAAGATCTCGTCCTTAGGTAGATAGATGACATTTAAAATAGTTAATGCAGGTAGATAGGATATTTAATTCTAGATTTGATAGCTTTATAATTGTGAGGGAAAACGGATATAGATACCCTCCTTTGTATCATTGTAACATTAGCAGCATTCAGGAACAAGAGAGAGAGCAAGCAGAGAATTTGTGAAGAACACCCATGTATAGATGTTTTTGAATTAATAGAAGAGAGTCTTTGAGTCAATTTCATGGCTGGTGTTGTTTCTCTGTGTATGATGTTTATGTGCTCATGAATATTTGCTTTCTGTTCATGCAATTGCTTGAATATGCTGTGCATATGATTTCAGAGTTTTAACTGAAGTCTGAGAGAGAAGAGAATGAGTTTCGATTGTTTCTCTGTCTGAGCCAGGAGATTCCTACATAGAGTGCAGTTGAATTCATCTGCATAGAGTGCGTTGATGAGGCTCGACAGTTAAACCCTTATTCTCGTTCACCCAGAAGTTCAAAAGGGGTTGGTAGAGTCGTGCAGGAGAGGTGCAGGCTGAACTTGAAGTCTCAGTGACTAATCTGAGCAAAATAAGGCATAGACTACTGTGGCCGTAAGTGCACAGGGTCTAAAAGACTCAACACTTTGAGAGTTGTTGAAGGTCGAACACGGGAAGTGTATGCAAAGTCTCTGAAGGAGTCAGAGTTGACCAGCTCAGAAGGGATAGTTCCTTCGTGATACTGTGGAGACGGACCCAGAAGAAGGTTCGAACAGGTCGAAGCTTTAGAGCGGAAGAAATTCCTCAAGGAGGAGGAATCGACGGCCAGGTCTTGCAGGGGAAGATTCACGAATTCCCGCCTACCATCAGATCTTGGAAAGTTGCGTGGGATTTAACCCTTAGGCGCAGGAGGAGTCCAAGAGCCATCGAGGATTCGGCCTTCGGAGTTTGTGGAGGTGAGAGTTTCATACTGATCGAAATCACGATTGGTGATTTCCCGAAGCGTTGGAGCCGTCGATCACTATAGGGACAGGTGGCACAAGATCTCGGAGAGTCGGGATTCGGCATTCGGGACTTCCCAGTGCAAAGGAATTGCGACCGGTGAAATCGCGATCACGCGATTTTCGATAGGGCGGAGAGAGAAGGCGACGTGGCAAGGAAATAGCGCACGTGCACATCGGAGTTCGGGGTTCGGGAATTTGTGGTGCAAGTGAACTGCGGCATCACATATGTCGATTTCCCGATAGGGAAATCCCCAATAGGCACGGAAGCGTTGACTTTTGACCCATCAGGTTTCGGAATTTTGGATAGCATGAGGAACGTTCCCACAGGTTTCGCAATAACGTGAAACCCGATTTCCCGAGGATACTACAGGGAGATCAATAGAGTATCCTATGGGTGACAAAAGGTCCCGATACAGGATCTGAGGGGAATTTTAGCTCTTCGGGCCTGAGTCAAAAAAGGTCCTGGTAGTTGCGGACGTGCCTCGAGTGGGTGTCTGCGCCACCTTCTCTCTCGCCCTGAAAGAAAAATCTAAACATGTTTTCCACAAACATCTGTACTGTTTGACTTTCTTATGTACAAGGTATACATATTACATGAACATGACAGAACATATTAGAGATGTTTATAGCATAAAGCATACATGGCATACTTATTTCAGTATTATACCTCTTATCTTTACAAAGAAGACTATTTCTTTACCATCTCTAGGAAGACATTGCATAACCATGATGCTCTTCCCGCTCTCGATCTACATGTCGAATGCCACATTATTTTGTTCTTTCACCTTTGTAATTCAGAATAAGAATGATATTACATAGGCAATTCGGTCCATATGCAGTGCATTAGTCGATAAAAAGACAATATTACAACAATTGTCTTATTAGGCTAGTTATGCAAGTGTGGAGTTGGGGTTTTTGAAATATTTAGATGAGGATGTGGTTGACGAGTTTCTCAGATCACCATTGGGCTATGGGGTCTGTTTATAAGATAATGATCAAAGCAGAAGCAGAGGTAAATGTATCCACAGGGCAAGATAGTAACAACAATTGGATCATCTTGGGTCAAATGCATATGAATAAGATGAAAAGGGAGGGATCCACTGAACAGAGGAGCATTCAAGAATTCCTTTGCAAAGCTTCAGATGAACAACATATAGATTATTAAAAGACTGGATAAAGAGTATGCATGCATAAATTCTTCTCCATTGCTTTTCTTTCAATAATAAGAAATGAAAATGCTGGAATAATAGAAAAAAGACAACCAAACACAGATAAGGAAAACACCACCAATGCTTCCACACAAGAATTCTGTGAATCCTTTCCTCCATTAATGATCAGTCATTCCAAAATTACAGACAAAACCTCCTAAAGTAGCAAAGCCCACAGTCCCGCCAAAAAGGGCCCAAAATCTTTACACAGGTCAAGCCGTTTTACATTAAAATCATCTCAATAAATAGGTTAGATCATCCCAATAAGTTTCGGAAGTCGTTTTAACTGCCTCGGCCAAAAATAGCCACCACTCCCACAAAATTTGGAGCTTTCTGCCATGAAAAACGGACCGGTTTTCTGCGAAAAAGGGGTCCGAACAGACGTATTTTTCTCTTGAACGATGACACCTGGGTGAAAAATGAAAGAGGTTATTGTAGATGGGCATGTGTTGGACAAAAACCTCTGTTTTTTCCAAATTCGTCCCCAGCTGGCCGTAACATCTCTTGTAAGATCGGGACTGAAACGGAAAATTGAAAATCTGGAAAAATAGGCCTCGAAGATGTCTTCGATTCTCCCTGCTCGTAACTCCGTTGAAAAAACTGAGAGATTTTTTTTTTCTTCAGCCCGTGCTGAGAAAAAACCTCTCTCGGATTTTTAAAATCCGTCTCCGTTTGCCCAGAATCTCCTCCGGAAGATGACGTAGTAAAACAGGCAAAAATGGTAATTTTTTGAGAAAAGTGGTTTTTCTTCGGGAGGGCGGTATTCTGGACCCCCCCCCTCGTTAAATGTAGAAAGGACAGGGGGGTCCGGAATTAAATATGGACCGTTGATTTAAGTGGCCATCCCTGGCCGTTCATATGTGCAAGATTATTATTTCAAATTCCGGACCCCCCCCCCCTCTCGTTAAATTTCGGAAGGCGAGGGGGGGTCCGGAAAAATTGTGCTGCGTTTGATTTATTTGTCGTGAATTTGGATGGCTTTGATATATGGAATGTGCATGGGGGTATAAGTAAGTGGATGGTGATGTGAGGGTGCGTGGAGGTAGGTGTGGGTGGGAGTGTGAATGTTTGAGTGGAAGGTGACGTAGGGGTGAGGTGTGAGGGGTGGTGAGTGGAGGGTGATGTAAGAGGGATGGTGAGTGGAGGGTGATGTAAGAGGGTTGGGGAGTGGAATGTGACGTGAGGTGGGTGAGGGGGGTAGGACTTAGGATACATAGGTTAGTTTAAGTTTTGATTGTTTTTTATTGTTTTAAATTATTTTAAATGTTTATTAAAATATGTTTTGTGTGTTTTTATGTTTTTTCATGTTTTACTTTATATGTTTTATATTTTGTTTTAATTTTAATTGTTTTATTTTTTATTTATGCTATATTTTATTAATTTGTTTTTTTGTTTTGTTTAAATATTTAATATGTTTTTATATTGTTTTGGTATTTTATATTATTTAACTTTTAATTAATCCTAACTATTAACTAATTACTAACTAATTACTAACCTAATTACTAACTAATTATTAACCTAATTATTAATCTATATTTTTTAATTTAATTAATAATTAATCAATTATTAAACTAGTTGTTTATTAATTAATTTTAACCTATACTAACTTTATTGCTATTTTTGTTTATCCTAAGTCTGTTTGCTTATGGACAAGTGAGGTGGCGGGACAATGGAGGCTGACAAAAGACAAGGGGGTGAGGGTGTAGTGTGTATGAAGGATGTAGCAGGGTGATGGGGGATTGAGTGAAAAGAATGGAGGGAGGAAACGGGATCAACCGAGCCATACTTCGTCATCACAAGAGAAATGTCAAATTAACAGTCGAAGAATCGAGTCGCCTATAATTATAGGACCCCAACAGAATCCAAGAAAACACTAGATCCAATTATAGGTCATCCAAGTAACCTATATAATATCTCCTTTTTGACACCAAGCACGACTGTTGTGTCTTGAGTAGCTTTCTATGAATACACTAGTACTTTTCCATCCTGGAATGAAAATGCATATCCTTCATCTTCGAAAGCTAAAAATGAGAATAAGTTCACTTTCAACTCTGGAACATATAGCATATGTTCTATTCATAGAAATCTTCCTTACTCAAGTTGGAATCTCGTGTATCTAAATCCTCTTACTGCTTTTTTGGTGTTAGTCCTAGAATGCACATAACAATCTATGTCAATTTCTAAGAAGGTAAGGGATACTGATCTCATTCCTATCATGTGGCGATATGATCCAATGCCCATGAACCATACCTCGATGTCTTCATACACAATACTACTGAGACACGCCATCAAAAAGGATTATTTCTCAAATTTCTTAGCAAGGCTATCAACTTTAGTTGACGTTGCTACATTTTTTCTTGTAAGTGCCTTTACATCTTCCTACTTATGCTTTGGACGAAGTTGTAGATATAGTGTCCAACACTTCTCAATCCAATCTCCAATCTTACCACAATGAGTGCAAAAGTTCTTATTCCTATCTTGGAACCACAATCCTTTCTTTTCATTCTCTCTATTCTTCTTTGGAAAATAACCTTTGCTTCTTGCCTCCTTCTTGGATGGCTTCCCCTACAAGGATTGTCTCTTCCAACATTTCACCATACAATGGTTATTTTCTCCACAGAATAAACATGGATATGTAGACCATAAGTTTATGCCGGTCTTATTGGTGGGAAACACCTTCATTCCTTCCTTGGAATGCTCATGTCTTCCTGGAGATGCTTTGCATTTTATTCCTTTCCCTAGGATGGAAGGTTGTTCTGGTAGAACTAAATTCTTGCAAAGTATCTAAACTTATTCATTTTAAGCTTCTCCTACTTCATTTGTCTTAGAGAATTCTCCATATCCTTCTTGGCCATATCCCAATCATGCATAATGAGGTCTTCCCTCTGCCTGTATAGGATTAGTCATTCCTTGGCCACCGATACCAAGACCTTTTCCATCATATCCCATCTTGTTTAGTAAATTATAACCAATACCATATGTGTCTTCCTTAAATCCATCCAAAAAAACATTCTCATCATGATGGGAAGAAAAAGAACATGATGAATTATCTTTATGGCATACCTTGGTTATGGTCTGTAAACCTTTTGTAGAAGATGGATTTTTTTGCATAGGAGAATTTTCCTTCTCCACTTGCTCAACTTCATGGAATTGTGCCACATTCTTTTCCTTAGCCTGCAAATCACTTTCCAATTCATGAATAATTCCCATTAGAAATTATCCATGGATTACCAACTGGTCTTGAATCTCTTTCCTCTCATCCTCGAGAGATTGTAGATGATTCCTCAATTCAGATTTCTCCTTCTGAATCTGTCATTTCATGTATTTTTTAAGCCTTAATTTCATTAGACCTTTACTTATGTTGTCCTTCACAACAAAGAGATTTGTGCTTCCTGTTATGAGGAAAATCTCTTTATGTCTAGGGGAAAACCACAACATATGGAACGACACCTAGAAATCAACTCTAATCTCAAGTGTGCTATATAAATGAAATGTTAACAAGATAAGGCTAGAAGCCTACCTCATCCAGACGTTTGAAGAAGACCATTGTTGAGCATGCAACTTGACCTCAACAACCAAGATACACAAGCATGTGGTAATAATATATAATATCAACATATAAATTAGCATAATCCATTAACATACATGATAAATACACCCATGGAAAGTAATTCAAATATTTGCAAGAAATCAATTAGACGAGAAAATAGTATATCTATTAAAGTAATCAACAGAAGTACATAGGTGACAAACTTTTGTAATGACACATATCAGAACCGAGAAACTAAGTCCCTCCAGCTAGGCCTCCACCACTTCAATCCTCCACAAAGGCAAGCTCACATGTAGGAGTCAATCGGGTTCTCCATCACAAAGTAGGAAGAGCTTGGGGGCTGAACACAAGAAGTTCATACTTTCAAGGACAAAGGGATGCAAACTCAATATGAAGTGAAATTTCTCCAAAGTGTCTTTGCTCTCAATGTTGAATTGTTTATTAGGCTTGGATATGGCTCAATTTATAGCCTCCAAATGGAACTGAAGGGTTGAGTCAGAGTGTTTCTAGTAGATGGAAGGTCAAGGATCATGGATCACGTGACATGGCATGGAAACCCGACATATTTTTAATTTTTGAGCACCAAACCTGATGTACGCGGGATGTAGTGGAGCAACCTACGTATACACTTGTTGTATAACTGGTAGGGAATGTATATGTACAAAAATGATCTTTCCTTTGCAAGATGGTTATTTAATGTAGGGAAAGGGAGCATGAGGAGGTAGATGCAGTAGTAGAAATAGACACAATGACCAACAAGCTTTGAAATGATGTGGCCTTTATAAATTTTGGGCTCTCAAAGGAATGAGGGCTCAAGTGAGGTTACTCTAGTTACCGGTAAACTATTGGGATCCAGAGACAGAGGCCTTCAACCTCGATGAGAAACCATTGAGGATTAAAGTGGACGACATATATGTTATCACAGGATGTCTCCCCCAGGCGAGGTGGTGAATCTCAAGGCCTGAGAGGCTGGAGGTGGTATGATTATGGAGGAGTACATCGCCACCCACTTTGTTGCAGGCACATATAAGTTAGGGAGCCAACTCCCTATTAGAGCGATCGAGAACCTAAGTCTAAATATCATCATTCTTGTACTCACATGGATATCAAGGTCAGCCTTGTTGCACCAGGTATCAAGGCCACTCATGTTCTATGTGGTGGAGTGTTTAAGACCTACTATTTATTACTGGTGTACCTCACTAGTAGCCAACATGAAGATCCAATTGACAGATTGCAAACAAGGGCAAATGAATAATTTTGGATTTGCATCCATACTTTGTAGTTTTTTCTTTGAGAGGGTTACAGGATTGAGCCCTAGAGTAGATATTACTCCACACGGTCTGTGTGATCTAGCCATGTCATGATGGACCAACGTGATGAGGAGGCTAGGAGGTGGTAGGGTGCCAACCCCATACAATGATGAGTTCTTTTACTGGTGGCGCGGACAGGTCATAGCCATTGATGACTATCCTTATAGAGGGATTGACTACATAGGGGACCCTGACATGCCATTTCCACCAGGTTCCGCCTATGGTGATATTGGTAAGAAATGATTTTTTATATATTTCATTTTTTTTTGTGTTTTTCAATTTTGATAAAGGAAAAATAAAAACACAATTATTTGTGTATGGTATCAAGTATTAACAATTGCTTTGTTATGCAGATGTAGGTCTGCGACAACCAGAGG
The DNA here is from genome assembly GCA_010110895.2 of Picea sitchensis. Taxonomy (NCBI): domain Eukaryota; kingdom Viridiplantae; phylum Streptophyta; class Pinopsida; order Pinales; family Pinaceae; genus Picea; species Picea sitchensis. Next base: position 55,809 of record SNQJ01S0031828.1, read on the forward strand.
GATTCCCATGACATCGACAAAGGGGCCGAGGAGATGCGATAGTAGGCAGGGATGTAGATAGAGTGCTATAGAATGTGCAGGGGAACTTGTCTCGTTTGATGCATAGGATTCCCATGGTTCAAGTGGAGGATCTTCCAGAGGCGATGCAGCGACAGGTGGTAGGTGTACCCCATGCGTGAGTGTGACTCTTCCAGCATCTTGCAAACATCATAGTGTGCTATCATGATACATATCCAACACCACAGGAATATATTCCATGGTTATGCTATGTACTGGCCATATATGTATTTTGAGGGTGTGAGCCCCATTTTGTACTATGACACCATATTTTTTGGACTTGAAAGGATGAAATATAAAATTTTGGTCTTCGAATTTACTTATATATGTTACAATGTATAAATGTATGAATGTGTTTTCCTTACTTAGTTATGTGATAAATTCCAATCTAGAATGTAATTAGCATATGCATCAGATACTTGATTACAAATTCTAGGGATGTGATTATGAGTAAGAAAATCAAAGTGTCATTCCAAAATTCGTACACGTAGGAATCGTCAGAGTAGAGTAGGATCTCTCACACGGTAACTGTCGTTCAAATGACATACGACTAACTCAGAGTCCAAGAGAACTTCTAAATATGGAACACCAAGTGAAATGGCGTCGTGTAATAGCTCTATAATGGTGTTATACTTAGCCACATTATTCATTAATGGCTCCAAACGAATGCCACCTAAAGACAATAGTTGACCCTTGGGTGAGTAAATGACCCAAGCGATGGAAGACATGTTCTCCCTATGACAACTCACACCGTTCGCGAATCCTAAGTAAATTGAAGATTCCATTGACATCTTCCAACCAAGGGGAAAACTCAATAAGCAAATCGATGATGCAAAGACAAAGATAAAGAAGTATATACATTAAGATACACTAGTATAAAAAGGTCATGCCCAAGTTTGAGGGCTCAAGTGTAATACCTTTTAAGGTGGAGCCCATTTCCAGGCTCATCCAACATATTCCCCTCATAATCTTCTAATTCATAGGCTCCTTTCTCTAAGACACATCGCACGATTTAAGGACCGTGCCACATGGGGTTGAACTTACTTTCCCCCAGCGGTTCTTTGGCTTGGTCATAAAGGAGAACCAAGTCACCCTCAGTGTACTATTGGGGAAAGACAAACTTATCATATTGAACCTTAACACATCATTTATTCACTTCGATAGTCGTAGAGGCGTCTCAACGCTACTCATTGAGGTTCTCTAGGTGCACAAGGCGTTCTTTAAGATCAGATGTGTTAGTTAGGAGCTTAATTTCCAATTTAAGGGAATGGTTTTCACATTCAATCAGAAGAATCGGCTCCATGCCATGTACTAACTGAAAAGGGGAGAAACCAGTGGAAGTCTTTATCATGTTTCGGTATGCTCAAAGTGCAGGGTAAAGCATCACATGCCAGTCATATTTTATCTAGTCGACAGGTTTTTGCAAAATGGTCTTGAGAGATTTATTCACCGCCTCTACCTATCCATTTTCTTGGGGATAATAAGGGGAAGATTGATCGTGTTTAAACCCTAGTTTTGATGCTAAATCCTTCATCATTTCATTTTGAAAGTGACTGCCATGATCAGTGAAAATCTCTTTTGGGATTCTGAATCGGGCTATAATTTGGTTGAACATGAAGAATGTTGCGGTCTTACCATCAAATTTACTAGTAGGCATGGCCTCTCCCATTTATTAAAATAATCCACAACCACGATAATATGTTGGTGCCCCCCAACCAAGGCTAGTTTGCAGTCCATAAAATCCATCCCCCACTTGGTGAAGGGATCGACGATGATTACTGGGTGAAGAGGGGTTGGGTGCAAGCGCTTTTTCCGAGTGAACACCTGGCAAGGGTGAAACTTATTGACCACTTGAACACAATCTTTAAAAATGGATGACAAAAAATAACCAGCTCCCAATATCTTTTGGGTTGTTGTGGGCCTGCATAAATGACCACCACACACCCCACTGTGACAATCATTGAGAATAGCTTCAACTTCCTCAAGATTCAATAAATGACATAAAATATTATCCACCCCTCAATGATACAAAGTGTCACCGATAATAAGGTAGTTCTTAGCCTGATGACGTATACGTCGTTGATCGTCTCTCGACAGATGTTGGGGTAGCTTCAAGGCTTAAAGGTAGATAAAAATGTATCCATACCATAGGTCTGAAGACGAGATAAGGAAAATATGTTCATCCTCGAATGAATCATCATGAAAAATTTCCTCATCCAGTCTAGGGAAGTCCGACATCAATTCGGCAAAAACTAGCAATTTCTTAGATTTTGCAGAAGCAAAATCGAGAACAAATTATTGCAGAATAACAATCCACTTATTGTATTTCCCCACTATGATACATATGTTAAGTACGTATTGAAATGGATTGATATCTTCACTTCTCTAGTTTTGTAAAGTAAGAGATAATTCCATAATCTTTGAACCTCATGTACAACGACCAAGGTACACTTCTCTACTGGAGAGTATTTAAGTTCATGACCAACTAGGTTTCGACTGAGTTAGTAAAAAATGTGCTCATGGAGCTGATCATCCTCTTGAACAAGTACGATACCAACCATCCCTTCAGATGCGGAGATATAAAACTAATAGTCTCTATTGTAGTCTGGGGGCTTCAGCATAGGCGACGATACCAAAGCTTTCTTAAGAGAATCGAAGTATTCTTGGGCTCGCTCATCCCATATGAATGGAGTTTCCTTCTTAAAAATACACATGAAACCTTTATTTAAATTGGCATAGTTCACTATGAAACGAAGCAGGAAGTTAGCCTTCCCTTGTAAACCTTAAAGTTGTCAAATGTTGCACGGGGGAGGCAACCGAAGTATTTTCTCAACCTTCATAGGATCCACCATGATCCCATGCTCAGACACTATGAATCCTAAAAGACGACCAAATCTAACACAAAAGATGCGCTTGTGAGGGTTCAACCAAATGCGATAATAATGACATCTCTCAAATACTAGTTGAAGGTGAGTTGAGTGATCTACCCTCTTGCGAGAATAAGCAGCGAGATCATCTACATAAGCTTCAATGATATGTTTAATATCGTGAAATGAAAAGGTCATGGCATGTTTGAAGGTTGCTCCGACATTTTTAAGATCGAAAGGAATTTTCCGGTATGCAAAGGTGCCCCAAGGATAAATAAATGCCATCTTGTGTTGATCCTTGGGTTTGATCTGAATTTTATTATACCCTGAAAATCCGTCCATAAATGAAAATACTTCGCTTCCCACACACTCGTAAAAAATATGGTCAATAAAAGGAGTGGGGAAGTTATCTTTAGGATAGTCTTTATTCAAGTCCCTAAAATCCATACACACATGGAAGGTTCCTTTATTTTTATCTATGGGAATAGGTTTGGACACCCATTTGGTCAAGGGAACCAAGTAGATGAAACCAACATTGAATAGCTTCTCTACTTCTGCCTTAATAGCGGGGGCCTTCCTAAGATTAATAGCTCTAAGATGTTATCAAACATGTTTAGCATTCAGATAGGTTTTAATTTCATGTTCAACAATGTTGGGGTTGATCCCTAGCATATCTTCATATGACCAAGTGAATGCATCTTGTAATTCTTTGAAGAGATCAGTGTAGATATGAATTTCTTCAGGCGAACAATCTACACCGATATATACATTCTCGATTTTACCAGGCGTACGAGAGATGTCGATCGCGGTGGTAGGAGAAATATTCGCCATGTTTTCTTTGGCATAAATACCATGCATGTCTATTGGAACCACGGCATGACCAACCATCTCACTCAAGGTAGATCTAAAGTCATCATGTTCAATCCTAACAAGCTTCGGGAGAAAATGGGATCGATGATGCATATCGTCCCAAGGTCTATCAGGACCAGACATGGCCTCTAATATGGCTTCATCCAAAGGTAAAGTATCATCGAGGAAATCATGTGAACAATATGGTTGAGTGACCCATATGGGCTCTAAAACTAGATCCACATTGTCCGTCTGCGAGGAGGAAGGATCCGGGTCAGTAGTAGCATCTAGAACAACCTGATACACAACTTCTGCTACTGACAATGGAATTGCCATCCCAATGTGTGACTGAACTTCATACAACATAGTCAGGGAAGGTAAGGTCCAAGGGTCATTGAAATATGAAGTACAGAAAGGAACGAACCTCATCGACGACGAAGACTCACTAGAAATGGAATGAATATGGTGAATTGGTGCCATGAAATCAAAACCACCCATCAAGGAGGAATACATCCTGACACCAAAATCCATAGTTTCCTGGTGATAATTATCAATCATAGGGACCGAAGGTCCAGCCAATGCACTAGGAATAGTGTATGCAAAGGAAAACTGATCAATCGTCACTATATTCCCTTCATGAGGAAAACATAAAGTGCGGAAAAATGATGACACAGTGACTGTCATGGCATCAGTCCAATTATGCCCTAGTAGTAAATTATAGTCAAGAGGTGCATCAACCACCTCGACATCGACCTCGACAGTCTTTCCACCTAACTGGACCGAGATAGCGGGAAGGATCTCGTGGGGTCGAAAATAATTCCCATCAAATGCGGTCAACATAGTCATGGATTGAGATAGGGTCAGAGAGCCAATGGCTTTCCAATAGGTTAGGGAAAACATGGATGTCACAACACCTTCATCAATTATAGTATGTTTAATGGTGATTTTCTTTTACTCCACATGGATTTGAAAGGCCATGTGGTAAAGTAAGCGAGGCTTAACATCCGTGACATCAAACTTGATAACCTTTGAGCCACACGAGTCTAGATATCCTAATGTAGATAATAAGGTGTTCCTCTGTGAAGGAAACATCTGGAGAATCTCCAAAGCTGACATCGTGCATGTGGTTTGGCCCAAATCTTCGACAATCGAATAGTTTTGGGCGAATCTAGAATTAGGATTGTGGGCAGAGTGCTTAAGTACTCCTTTCCGAATATGGGGCGGAGGTTCCGAATTTTTGATCTACAAGGGTGTTTCCGGGGGAGGAGGAGGATCTAGACCTAAAATAGTCTATGAATAACCGTAATCATGAGATCGAGTGACGAACCATAATCCGTTAGGATCGAAAAGGAAACCTCACGAGGATATAAATCCCCATGTGTTTTTATGGAGGTGGTACTCCTCTTTACTTTAATATTTTCTTGGGAATTTAGGTCTTCAGAATATGGGACTTTGCAGAAGTTCATCGTAGTATTAAAAGAAATATAAAGATTGCGAGAAAAATACAAGGAAAATGGTTTGTTTTCTATTTTTAGAGAAAGTTCCTAGAAATGACCAGGAACCGCGCACTTTCACACATTTAAATCAAATAAGAAAAATTTCCTCACATCCATCATAGTTTAAACTAAAGATTTATGATCACATAAAAATAAAAAGAAGATGATCTGCATGCATAAGAGAACTTTGACATAATGGACACATGGTTATCTCAAATAAAGATAATGATAGATCAAAATCAAATACTTTATACTAAAAACTCAGAGTTACAAAGCACAATCAAAACTGATCTCGAAATAGCTCTCTTGAAATTTCTAAAAATATATAGTCTGTTACATATTCTTTGAAATTTAAAATGCGTTTGTCACTATGACTGGGATTGGGGCTCCCGCGGACCATAAAGAAAATATATACAAGAATTAATCTTGTAGAAGGAAGATGGTGGGTGGTAAAAGAACAACAAGACCTAGAAAGAATAAAAGAGAATTTATTAGACTTCAGTCAAACCTTTCTATTCAAATAAGCGGAGTAATTAGATGAAGGAATTGATAAAGAAAGAAATATGTGATCAACATAAACTTACTATGATGGTCTCTTGTGTCTTCACTTGCTTGTTGGTGTCCTTTTATTATATTCATTAACGGTTACATGAACCGTCTCAATTGTTTCTTTCCCCTCGTTAGTCAATTTTTCGATTACTTTCTTGAACCATTCTTCAATATAACTTTTCATTGGTTCCACGTTTATCTCATGCCGGATTTTTATGTTAAATAGCTCCCCCTCCAAGTCTCTCAAATCAATGGAAATACCATGTAATGCTTCCCCAATGTCCTAATTCTTCACAAAATATTCCACTAGCCAATTGTCTATGTCGTCCTCATCATATTCAAGTATACCATAGAACTTTTCAACTGACAACCCTTTAAAAATATCAACTTGTTCGTCAAACTATTGCTTTCTTAGGAACATTGAGTTGAGAATTAGTTTGGGATATTGTACTTTGTTAGTACCTATGGCTAGGTCTATTTTTGTTATCCTATTGAATAGTTCTTCTCTCTTTGATATAGCTTGGTTGCATGCTTGAACAATATTATTCAATTTTTTTATCTTTTCTTTCAAGCACGCATTCAACTGTTATATCCGACTTGGGGAGGGAAGATCCTCCTCTCTTCTCCTTAGTTCTATCATGTTAGAGACTTTGTTTCCAAAGGGTAGTACATCATCAAGGTAAAAAAATTCTTCGTTCTTCAGGTCATCTTGCAAATACTCATAGAAGGCATGCGCCCTCGAGCCAAAATAAATAATGTTTTTTGAAACCCCCCATGCCTTTGTGATCAATGCCATTCTCTTTTTAATATTCCTTTCTACATAGCTCCTGGTTGATGTAAGTAGGCTTTAATATCCTTTCAATTTAACAACGGGTGTGGTGGGTCTGACTATTGACAAAGGACTGGCAAGAAGTGGAAGAGGCATCAAGGCATCTTCTAGTTCCCGTATCCTTTATTTTAACTTCGTGTCTCCTGCTTCTATACCACCAATGGAATCATCCAGAGTATCCTTGGTTTCTCTATGAATTTTAGAAATCTAGTAATGTCGCATATCTCTTAGGTCAACCTCTGAACGAGATTTTCCTTTCTTATTCATCATATCACCTTTTTCAATAATCAATTTCTTGGATTCCCTATCAAAGAAAATGCTCTGGAAAGCAAATGACTCTTCTTCATTGAAGGTCTCATTCTCAATGATCTCTAATGATGAATTTTGGTGGGCCATGTTCCCTGGCTGATCAATTGTGGGAAAAAATTTCTCGATACCCGTCTCGAGCTCCATGTTTTCATGGGAGAAGATGTTGATGCATTTTCTATACGGTGGTCTTCTTCCTCTTGCACAACATGTTTCCTCTTCTTTCTCAGAGGAATCTTGTGTGAGCTCTCGATTTATTCTGGAGGGGGATTCTTTTCTCCAACATCGCTTGAACTACTATTGGTAACTTTCCTAGTTGGGTGGGCCTTTGGAGCATTGCTCCGAGATGAGGTAGTTTTAGGAGTAACAACTGGAGACTGGGTGCTCTTATCACTAGGACCCTTTCCTTTCTGCTTGTAAAACTCATTAGCACTAAGTATTGTTTTCAAGTCACCAACACTGTGAGCAGGAGTGCCTAAGTTGTTATCTTCTTATTCACTCATAATAGTATGAATAAATGATTTGTTGAATTTGACAGCCAACATATATTCTACGAAAATTCTTTTAGGGTCAAACCCATTTATCTTTTCATCATATTTCAGATTCACATTGTGCAAGTGGTTCGCAAACTCATCAATTTTGTTTGTATTCTTGAATATAAAGTCTACAATTTGGGTATGAATTGTTTTTTTCGTTTCTCATGGAAAAAGAGCATCCAGAAATTATACTGCCTTGACACTTCTATAATAAAAAATTTATTAGATACATGGTATGGAAGAAAAGAAGGATTTTCCTTGGAACATAAAATCCTGATAACATTGTGATTTTCCATCTGCTCTAACGTCCCTTTTTTATCTAAGAATTTATTTTCCTAGTCGTATATTCTGGGGGTATCTTTACCAAACAATAGTCCTTTGAAAACTGAAACGAAATCATTGTAAACTTCATAAAAATGCAAAGAAGCCTTGTGTCTCCACAATGCTTGATACCAGAAGGTAATTGGATCAAGTTCATAGTTCACCCTCTTACAGATAGACAATTTTGGAAATTGACAGCAATATGCTATTGCAAACACCAAATAAGAAGACATGAAGAATTTCTTGTCTCTTTAGTATTGTGACAATTGGGAGGAGATTTCAAGGGAAATTAGTTTTTCCCAATCAAAGAGAGTTTTCTCTTTAACTGTAAAATATAAATATAAAGAATCATGCGGGAAATGGTGGTGGTGCTTTCTTGGCTTGTCATCCTGGTAAACAACCAAGCAATTTCCTGAAAGGGGTTTTTAAATGAGTCGACCTGAATCCTAGTAATGTCTTCTGGGATAGTCATGAGATTCTCCAAGAACTCAGGAAATAGGTCCAAGCCATTGTCATGTCTTTTCAGGAAATCCCTGCAATCCTCTCATTTGAAGGTAAGTGTTGGCTCAGGGAGATTCAACATATTACAGAACACTTGTGGTGAAAGAGAGATGGGGGAATGGTCTTGGAGTTGAATAATCCATTGACTTGGTACGTATTTCTCAATGCATCATGAAACCAGTTCTTTGTAGTCGAATACCTTAGGGACACACCCTTCACACGAAATTATGGATCTCCATATCACTTCTTTTTTAGCAGGAGGAGATGAATAGTAAGAATACGCTCTAGACCACTGAAATTTTTGGTCTTCATGCCCAAAAATATTCAAAGTATCATCGCAGAACTGTTGTTGAGCTGCTGCTGCCATAGGTTGACGAGAGTGTTCTTTTAACTAGATAATACTTGAAATGAATCCTTTGAGAGAGAAAACAATAATATAACCTTTGGAAAATCATGCTTTAATGCAATTTAATGGAAAATATCCTTGAGCCCTTCTCTTATTAATGAATATCTTTATAGAACCTACATGATAATTTATTAGCACTAAACCATACTAAATTTGTATTGGGAAAAGCATGAGGATGGCAGGGACAGACGAGAGAACTTTGAATTTGGGAACTTTTGCGAACCCGCCAACCCGCGATTGAGAACGATCAAAAATAGGAAAGTTTTGCACTGCGGTTGGTTGGACTCAATATAGGAGAAATGCAATACTTAGGAGCTCGGTACCTGTGACAAGTTCGACAGTCATAATGTAGATCACGAGTATTTGGGTGCAAAATGGATATCGTGGAACTTGGAATATGAAATCTTGAACCCACGAACCCGCGGTTGCAAAACAGTTAAGTACATAATAACATGGCAGTCGGTTAGACTCATGATATGGGAATATGGATGGAGGTGAATATCCATGAGTCTGCCAACTTGCGAACCTGCCATTTTTTGAAAAATGACTAAGTATGGAAACTAGAAAGGGAAAAGAGAAGGGAGAAAAGAAAAGGAGAATGAGGGAAAGTATAGAAGAGGGAAAATAAATGGAAAAAAAAGTTGGAAAAATAGAAAAGGGGAGGGAAATATTGGAAGAGGAAATTGATCTCAACAACTGGCTCCAACTATGGGATGATAACCCCCTGTGGGTTGTCAAGAATCCAAAATCTTTATGACCAAGTGCTTTCATCCATTGGGCTATGGAGTCAAAGGTAGGAATACAAAAACTGAAAAATAAATTTATGTACAAGGAAAATGATAAATTTTTAGGTGAAGAAACCTTTCAAATGTTGTCCATGGATAGGAAGCATTAATATTTTACCCTTCATGTCTTAGAGCATATAGGAATTAAAACCCATGATATTTTTTATGATGTATGGTCCCATCCAAAGAGCTTTGAATTTGGTGTGCATTGATGGTTTCTCCTTGGCTTTGTTCCAGAGTAACACCAATTCTCCCTTCTGAAAATTATTTACATTTGCACTCTGATCAAAATATCTTTTGATACTCTGTTGTCTCTGAGTGGTTCTGTTCAGGGACATACTTCGTTCTTCCTCCAATTTCAACAAGTGGGTGATCCTCCTTTCGATAGGTGAATTGTCTTATGCATATTTTGTATTAACCATGAAAGTCAAGGCATTGAGTTCGAGGCTAATTGGAATTTTCGCTTATTTCCCATAAACCAATGTATATGGGGACATCCCAGTGCTATCCTTTGGAGTCGTTCTGCTTGCCCACAACACATCAATTAATTTCAAATGTCAATTTCTTTGGTTCTTGCAATAGTTTTCTTCAATATCTGAATGAGTTTCTTATTTATGGATTATGCAAGACCATTCCCTTGTGGATAATAGTTTTATGATTTCCCCATAATAACTCCATATTCTCCACAAAATTTTGTAAAGTTTGAACCAATGAAAATCGAACCATTATCACTGATAAATTTATCTGGAACACCGAATCTTGACAAAATATTATCTTTGAGGGACTTAATTAACTCTTCATAATCATCCCTTTTTAATGCCATTGCCTCTAGCCACTTTGTAAAATAATATGTAGTGGTTAGAATATACACATGTCCCTTTATTGACCTTGGATTTATTGGCCCGGTGACATCAAGTCCCCATTGAGAGAATGATTGTTCTACATTTATGGACTGTAACGACATCACAAATCTCTTCATTTTCCTTGAAAAATACTGGCATGATACACACTTTCTTATTGTGGCATATGAGTCTCTGAAAATTGTTGGCCAATAAAATCCAACTCTTATTATCTTATGGGTGGTATCAATAGGTGAAAAATGTCCACCACATATTCCTTCATGGAATTCTCTCATTAGTTCTTGAGCTTTGTTTTCATCAACACATCTCAGTAATATACCATCATAGTTCCTTCTAAACAATATACCATCAATCAACACATATTGATTTTCCTTCATCTTCAATGTTCTTCGCTCTTTAGGGTTCATGGTGACAGGAAACTTCCTGGACCTCAAGTAGAATACAATGTCTCCGTACCATTATCAATCAGCCAATGGTTCTCCTACTGAAATTGAAATCATTCCATCCACAGAATCACTATTTACGATGAGCTTACATAAACCTTGTCCTTTGACAACCTTTAAAGGTTTAATTTAAATATCATATTCTTGGATATTTTCCATCCAGTTATCCCATTTTCCTTCTTTCAATTGTTGATTCAAAAGCATATGTATTGGCGAGGATGAAACATAAGCAATGACATGGGAATTTAGTATGTGCGTTCGAAAGTGCACCACCGTTTTCACAAGAGCCATGGCTTTCTTTTCCAAATTTGAATACCTTAATTCATAACCATGAAGGGTTTTTCTCATTAAAATGATTGGGATTTCTTCACCCTTGGTATTCCTCTAAGTAAGAACAGATGCAACAACTGTTTCTGAAATGAGCGTGACATATAATCCCAAAACAAATGATCAGAAAAAAGTGGTAAATAAGTGTGGAAACATATTTGTGATGTTTTATCTTAGAAGATAATGTAAAATGGGTTTGGTGGCTAACCCTTGTAGAATGGTGGTATAATACCACCTATCTTGTATCTACTAGGCACATCCAAGGTTCAACGGGTGGACAAAACCCTAAATGCATGCAATGAATTTCTCCGTACACTCAAGGAAAAGTTGTTATTGGCTCATAATAGAATGAAGCAACAAGTTGATCAACATCAATTCAAACACCAATTTGAAGAACAAGATTAGTTTTTCCTTCATCTCCATCCCTATAAGAAAACATTTCTGAATGAGAAGAGCCACCAAAATTTCACACACAAGTTTTATTGGCCCTGTCCAATAGTCAAACATATTGGACATGTTTATTGAAAGTTGACTTTCCCAGGCCCACTCTATTATTCACCTAGTATTCCATGTGTCATGCTTGAATAAATTGATATGGATGAATTATCAAGTTCAAACCACCCTCCTATAATTAGATGAAGATATTTTCATTTAGTTGCAACCAGAGGTAGTTTTGGTCAAAAGAGAGTGTCTTCTACACTAGCACACTATCCAGGAAGTCTTGATTTGAAGGAAGGATATGTAGCCTGGATATTCCACATGGGAACTATTTGTGATCCTATAACAATTTCCACATATCTATCCTTGATGAAAATTCTACTTTTGAAGGGGGAGGATATGTTAGGGCCCCACCCTAACTCTCTAGTTAATGGAACATGTTGTTACTTAACGTATAGTGGCCATATTTGTTAAATAAGGTCCATTATGTAATTAGAGTTGTAATCAATAAATGTAAGGTGTCCTCGTTAAAGAAGGCCCACTTGATAGTTGATGTAGCCTCCTTAATGAAGGCCCACTAGGTGGTTAGGGTTTTGGATAGATATAAATTATTTATAACAATTGAAGTTATGTAATTGGGTACCAAGTGATTGATATCATATTGGAGCTCTACACAACTGGAGGTGTCCCCTTCAAATAGGCAAGTGACGTTGCTTCCTAATTAGAATATAAAAAAAGTTTACCTATTTTTTCCACTTGAATACTTTGGTTATATGTTATATTATTTCTGTAGTTACATTTATATTAATAGTGCTATGAGTTTTCTATTCCAAATATCAAGGTCCAACACACTAACAAAGGATATGTAATGGAATGCAATTCAACTTCAAATTGTAATGATATCTCATTCTTGACTTGAACCTCAATGTCTTCAAAATCCATCTTTATACATGTTTTTAACACTTTTACATGGAAGTCCTATTCTCTTATTGGATGGTTGGGTTGTAAGTTGTGATCGTTCATGTTAACAAAAAATCCATGAAAATTATGTGTTTTTCCATACATAAAAGGGTGTAGCCCTCCTTCCAACACCAAAATATTGACATAGACAAATGTTTGTTGTCAACCTCATAGGTTCACTCAGCGAAAAGGGCCAAACTTGACCTCCCTCCATTAAAATGGTGAACTCTACGATTATGGCCTAATTACTATAATTTGAGTTTATGAAGTTAAAATGAAATGTAGCTAAGGTTGAGAAATGGAGGATTTAAGTAACCTAACATTGAATGTAATCCTATCTATGAGAGTTTGAGAACTAATTGGCATGAAACCAAAAAGGGGAAAATACAAACAACAAGGGGAATGGACCACCAAATGCAATATGTGCATGCCTCCAAACAACTCTAGGAAATTGAATATAGCCTACAAATTACCGACTCAGGGTACCATATTCACATCAGTTTGTTAGATCTACATAAAATACATAATAATAGACATTTGCAAACACATGAATAGTCTACATATTGCAACATCCATCCCTATAAGTTTCAATAAACTATGGATGTTGATAATAGTATACAAGTAGTCACAACATACAAGAATCTAAAAAATGGATAATAGTGGCCTCTTTATTAATATATGAAGAAAGGGCACAATACCAAAAAATCTTCATTTCCTCTTCAAATCATAGTCTTTAAACAAAATTAGAGTAGGGTAGGTTAAACTAATTTATCTTCCTGACTCTTCACCTCCTATGCTTAGTCAACAAAATTTTGATCATTTACATTTGTCCTTTGTTGTATGTAGCCTTTCCAAGCATCATCCACTTTATTTATCTCAAATGATCTTGTAAATTGATGTTGTTTGAATGGGGCCCGAATAAAAACTAATCTATTCTAGAGTTTGGCATATCCCTCATCTAATTTAAACATGAAAACATATAATAGACCTTTATCCCTTGTAGGAGTTTCTATATAATCCTTGGCCACCATTTTACTGATGCAAAAGATGAGTTATAAAGTGTTTTTCTTTTGAGTCTGGATCCCACTTAGTTTTTCCATTTTGTTAGCTTGAGGCACAAAGGCATCATCTATATTAAAGGTTGGTAGGCGACATTCTTGTGTTGTTCTTGTTGCATCTTCTAAGTACTCATTGTAGTCCTTAATCAGCTTATTGATGTCCACATTTAGGATATGAGGTGTAACCTTCCAGTAACATAGCCCCATGTTGATCCAATTTATCTTATTTTCGCTTAAACATTGTATCTTAAGGGGTGCTTAGATAAATTCATGCTACCATTGAGCTAGGTGATCCATGCATTTTTGTGATCATTCCTCATGATGTTTCTATTATTGTAATCTATTAGAAAGCATTGATGCTTCTTTGTAGGTATCTTGCATATCTAATATGGTCTTGTAGAAGTCCTTTTGTACCAAGGTCAAGTCACCATGGATTTCAAGTGCATATTCCATTAAATCACCTCTATGATACCCCCACTGCTATGTAGTACTCTAATTGATTTTTAAAGTGCTCGGTTTTCTTCTTGTACCCATCCATTTCTCATATCATTTTAAGGATGTTGGATTCATTTTCTTGTGCTATGGTGAACTTGACCATATTTATGGCCATTGGATCCATATCATTTATGTCCATTACCCTTACTTCCATGGTGTATTATGTGGTTCTTCTTCTTTTCTTGTAAAGACAAAACTTGAGAAACCATATAACATACAATCTTATGGGGTAAAATCATGAAGATGGGTAACACTTTTGCTTGTTTTATGAGAAAAAAAATGTATTTTCACAAGTTCTTCAACTTCCGGCATACAAAACTATTTTGTTTATTTAGAATTTCACTTTACAATAAAAACAAAACTTGTGAAGAATTTTGTTAGCTTTCCAATGACTATTTTTCAATTTTTTTTCATAAATATTTGATATGTCAATTTGACAATTGTTTAACAATATGTTTCTTAAACATGAAAGGAATGATAATGAGTTATTTTTTCCTACAACAATGTGTCTATTATTAAACTTATGTTTTTAACAAACGAAATATATTGCAACAATCTACAGAGACTCTATTTTATTATGACTATAATTTTGAATCTAAGGGATGAATATTATAATTTCTAGAATTTTTTGAAGTTGACCAAGATGAAAACGTTGCATATTTTAGACATGTTTTCCTCCATCTTGTATCTATTTCGATTTTTACTTAAAAATAAAATATAAAATATACCCTTTTGAAAAGAACAGTTTAAGGGTTATGAATATAAATTTTTCATTGTGTATTTTTAGAGATACAAATATTTCATTTCACTGAATCATAATGTCTGCTGCAAATATTATGCAGCAATTTTTTTTTAAATTAAATAAAAATAGATAAAAATAAAGAAAATGAAAACAAATTATAGGAATTGAAAGTAGATTCAATTTTGTAAATGGTGGTGTCATTTGCGAAACCAAATTCTGAGTGTTTGCAGGAGTCCGCAACCTCCAAAGTTTAGGTAAGCTTGGGGCAATTCTCTGGTTTCTATTTTCAGTTCCAATTCTGTTTTTTTGGCTGAAAGAATCTTTCGGCTGAAACATTATTCTTTTGGTTGAAAGAATCTTTCGGTCGAAAGAATATTCTTTCGACCGAAAGACTAAATTCTAACGGAAACCATCAAAACTAAACAGTTTCCAAGGTTTTCGACCGAAAAACCCTTATTTCGGCCGAAAGATGGTTGAGCGAATTTCGTCAGTCGGAAAAAATGAAAAGACATGTTGTATCGTTTCATTTCGCGCCAAATCATATAAATACACTTTCGGTCGAACACATTTAATGCAATTCATCGCTTTTTTTATGGTTTTCTAGAGCACCTAAACAAAGTTTTGAATCATCTTTTTGTTTTTGTTGAATAAGGTAATTGATGTTTGTTCAAGTTTTTATTGGAATAACAATTTATATGTTGAAAGATAAATGTTGAGCATTGTTTCAAGGTGAAGTCTTTGTTGAACATATCTTTTACAGATAACTATAAAAGTCATGGGGAACAAAAGTTTGCGCAAGAGAAAATTTGATCACACTTGAGATGATACTCTCCATAACCAACAAAGGAAAGAGCATTATTGGAGAAAGAAACGAGAATGTGAAATATTGAAGAAAGAAACAATGATAATGCAAATAGAGATTTTCAACAAGAAGAAGTTCAACCAGGTAGTCATGCACATATTGTCTTTATTAAAAGTATAGAATTCAAATTTAAAATATTGTTTAATATAATTGATTGTAATTACAATTTGATGTTTTTCAAAAAACATAAATAGATTTGTCTCATAATGTCAAATAATACGTTGAAACCGAAATTGAAGCAAAAGATGTTGAAACCGAAATTGAAGCAGAAGATGAATCACCTATAGGTATGTACATAAATTTAGATAATACAAGATGAACACTTGTATATATAGTTTAGTGAATTTGTGTTCAGGTTTTTCTTTTTAATATAAACTTTAAATTGAAATATGCAGGAGAATCTATCAACATTGATGATGAAATATTAGAAAATGTTGATACTGACAAATTTGGAAAGAAAAAAG
>SNQJ01S0031828.1:91796-105452 GCA_010110895.2 Picea sitchensis
GATTGTTCAATGTTTTTTCATATGAAAATGATAACTTCATATCAAAACTAGGACCCATTTCCATGTCATTATAAGGGACTATTTATGGCTTATAAAAACTTTAAATTCTGATAAATTTTAATATCAATATCAATTTTAATGAAGATCGCTTACTTATATTAAATTTGATGACTTATTTTTTATTATTTTCATTGTTGGACTTGTATTAAATTTGATGATTTGTTTTGACTATCTTCAACCACATTTCCAAATAGGATATGTATGAAAAGGGTATGTATAAATTTTAACTCATTCCGATTTTTATTTTATTTTACGAGCATTATATAAATTAAAGTTGAATTGAACATCTCTTTTATTTTGAATATTTTTTTTTAATTATTGTTCTCAAAATTAAAGAAGAGTTAAAAACATCTCTTTCAATTTGAGATTTTATTTTATTAAGGGTATATGAACTTTGAGGTGAATATATCTTCTAGCTTTGAGAATTTTTTTAATGACTATGACAAAATTAAAGAAGAGTTGATCATCTCTTCCATTTTAAGGTTTTGTTTTATTGTCACATCAATTTGAGCATTTTATTTTACCATTATCACACAAACCAAAAAAGAGTTGAATATCTCTTCTATCTCAAGATTTTATTGTATAAACATTACCTATAATTAAGTTGGATATATGTTGGCACAGAGGTAGACCCAAGGTTCAACGCTACAATAGTGCACCAACAAAACCCTAACTACCGACCCTTTCGGAAACACCTAAGAAGTAGATGAAGTCTCACCCGAGGTAGAGGCAGGGGTTGTTGCAGGACTCAACTGTATGCAACGTTAGCTGGGACACAGATCTGTGATTATATCACTTACAGAGTACTTAGCATCAATAGTTCACCTAGAATTAACCCTTATCTCACTCCGCAGATAACACAGAGCATCGCAGTATTCACTTAGATCTAAGGTATTTCAACACTTAGCATAGTAAAATAGATTAGATCCAGTAGATCAACATTAAACATCCTCATACACATCAAATCTACTATTCATACACATCTAATAAGAACAAAGAATAAGTAAATCTATCTAAACATGTCATAGCACTTAGCAAGAGAGGGAAAACACATGTAAGTAACAACACAAAGCATGACACACAGATTTATGTGGTTCACCCCCTCGCTGGGGCTACGTCCACCAAATCTTCTTCTATATTATCTTGGTCAAGCAGTTACATCACAGAGCCTCAACAATCCTTACTCCACACAGGACAGAAGATCTGCGCAGCTCGTTAGATCCTTCTTCCTTTTGCTTTAGCACAAAGCCTTTAACAACCTCCTACAACAACTTGCACTTAGCCCTGCAAGCCTCTTACAATCATGGACAAAGAATTTACAATCCACATCTGATCACACAGATCCAATTACTAGCACTAAGCCATCAACTTCTTCCTACCTTGCCTAGACATCTATATATACTTACAAAATAGGCCTAAACGTGGGTAAACCCACGGGCCGACATCCCTTTCCCATTACATTAACCCAAAACCCTAAAAAGGGGCCCAAAAGTGGACCGAGATCCTGTGATCCCTGCTTCTCTTGGCACTTGATCTTTAACAGGGTGGCAAAGTCCCAAAAACAGTCAAATATCACCAAGTGTTCCTAAAAACTTGGTCAAGGGCCAACAGGCCCCCAACACTCACCTGTGACTCGTTCCGAGTCACTCATGTATGGGTAACTTTCCCTCAAAGGTCTCAATCTTGGCTTGAGCTGCTTCGACTTGTCTCTGTGCTACTGCTTCTTGCTCGGTGAATTCCTGAATAACCGCTTCGCTGATAGGTCCTTCCAGTTGTTGCTTGACTGTAACAACTACTTGTTCTAGTATTGTTCCTTGGCCTTCAATTTCTTCAAACAATAGATAGGACGCATCCTGGCTCAGCTGGAGTTTCTGGGTGACTTCCATCACTCTGTTTTGCATGGTAAGAATGAGTTTTTAGGCGGTGCGTTGTTCCTGGGATCTCTTCATCCTCTCGATGGGTGACAAGAGCTTGAGCTACGCCTCTGTTGTATCTCCGTGTTGCTTTGCTTCCTGGAGTTGGGACTCCAATTTCTTCAACTCTGGGTCTTCAAATAGTTGTTTATATATCTGTGCACTTCTGCTACTTAACTGTTTGCATTCTGCAGCAAGTGTTTTAATCCTCTTGACTGTGCTCTAAGCATTTAATTCTCATTGGTCACGCACTTCTTGCGGGGTCTGTGGTATGGTCTAAATTTCTAATTCCAAAACTCGTTGTTGAAGTTGTTGAATAACTTCAGCAAGCTTCATCACTCGGAGTTCTACGAGGTCCTCTGTCTTATGTTCTAAGCCGGTCATAGAGCGAAATTCTATGTTAACTGCTTCTTCAATCCCAATCTTCTTCGTGAGGAGAAACTCTTTCTCTTTTTGGATCTTTGTTATGTCTTCATCAAATTTTGCTTGGAGAGCATCATTCTTTTGTTGCATAGTTCGACATTGCTCAATGATTTCCTCCTGTTCTTTCTTTAAGGCCTGAGTAACCTGCACTTTTTATTCTTGTGCATGTTGAAGGCGTACTTCGACTGTATCAGCAATATTGCGGAGTTGAACTGATTCTTCTCCCACTTCTGTTGTTCCTTCTAGCAGAGGCGTAGTAGAGATTGCGCGGCTAGACTAGAGTGCCTGTTGCACTTCTTGGAGCCCAATTTTAATCCTGTTATATATTTTCTCCTGCTTCACTTCCTATTTTTATGTTATCTCTTCTATGGCTTCATTCATAGTTGCGAGAAGGAAACTGAAGTCATCTAGAATGAGTGTGGTTTGCAGCTTAGTTGCGGTTGCTTTCGATTTCTTCTGGGAGGGAGAATTTGGAGGTGAACCTTTTCTCTTCTTTATAACTTCGACTTCATCTTCTGGTCTCTATTCAACTTCCTCTAGGTCTTCGCCATTACCTCCTTGATCTAGTGTGATGGAAGCCATCCTTACAGATCTACTATCTACATCCTGAACCTCTTTAGGCTTCTTCTTCTTCTTTGTCTTACAGGGCCCAGGTGTGTTCTGCATAGCTTCTGGTATATCGATGTCTAAAATTTCCATTGGATCTGCTACAACAAGGAGGTTCGCCGACCATTCCTTGGCGATCTCTTCTAGGTCTTCTTCTGCCATCTTATAATAGGACTGAAGTTGTTCCTGGTGCTCATCGACGCATGGAGTTAGGTATATAAAGTGGCGATACATGTTGAACTTTATCAGAGGTCGGAACCTTTGTAAAGTATTCAGGGTTATGCGAGGTTCACCCCCTATGGTTTCTTTCAATTGGTTATAATATGTGTGGAAAATGACATTCGATTGTCATTGCTTGTTCATGTCAGTTGAGTACCACAATGTACTGAACTTCATGGCTAGTGGCTATAAGAGGTCGAGGTCCGGGAAGGTTTCAGCTTCAGGTAACTCCCATGCAACAAAAGCGATTAGTATTAGAAGCCAGCTAAAATGGAATTCATGCCCCTGATCCTGAGCTTCTCTACAGTCAATATCTAGCTGGTTCACCAGGTACTTCACCCAATTCATCTGTAGTCCCTTGGTGCATTTTCATGCAAGGTCAACTACAAAGCCTGATACTTATGTAGGTCGATTCTTGCGTACCAACTTCCCTGCGATCAGTTGACAGGCGAGGCACACTGTGCCACTTTCAATAGAGTTCACCTTGTAACCTTGCGCTCCTTTTTCAACATCGCCATAGAATTCTTTGATATTTTGAGCAACAACACTATCCGCAGTCTTTCCAGGATAGCAATTTTGGGGATCAAGGCCCTACATGCTAATCCCAACGATCTGGTTGATTAACAAAGGATCAACTGTTATTCGACGGTTCAGCCATAAGTAACTTGCAAGCAAAGGCTTCACACAAGCATTCACCTCCTGGTGTCTACCGAAGTGCGGTATCTTCATAACATTGAGCAAAGTGGACAGTGCGAGGTTCATCGTCCATTGTTGAGGGATGATATTCGAATTCTTTCCCTTTGTTCTGGTTAAGTACTTATACGAGGCAAGCATGCTGTAAACTTTACGATCCCCTAGGTTGAAGTCGCAAAACTTCAACGTTGTAACCTTGCCTTGATCTGCGCGGTAGATGCGTACTCCTTTCGGTACATATGCAATGACTAGGGTGTATTCAAAGTCTCTAGGGACACTATCTATGTTGATCGCACCACTCAGGGGGGTATGTAAGCTGGTAGGATGGATGGAACCAACTTTGTGTTGGCTATGTCATCTTTATGCTTAGTTATTCTTTCTGTGCCGGCTCGAGATGTTCCTTCTCGAGCAGTCGACGGGGAGGCTTGCTCTCCTCTCATCGAGGATGATTGGACTCTGGTGGACATTTCTCTTTCTGACATGACTCTCTCATTCATTAAATTGAGAAGGACCTTTGTGATGGATTCCTCAACTGCGGTGAGCTCATCGGACATACGCACTCAAAAAATATAATCGGGGCATGATGATCTCAGATACTTCACTAGGATGAAAAATCTACTTACAATGATCATTTTATACAATCACTAGTTCTGCAGGCTTCAAATTTTAAGTTGGCAAAAGTGTTCTTCGGGCACAGCGCGATGAGCTAAATAGGAAATTTGTCAACGATCTTCTTGCAATGGTTATGAAGCTTCCATTATCATAGATCTGTCCATTATGGTGAGGTCCAACGGTCTGGCGGTGATCCTTTAATTCTTTTCTATCCATTCAGGGCGGAAGTCGAATGGGTATATCGGTCCAATGACTAGATTGCTTCTCCATGGCGAAGTGCCATATGTCGTTGTTCTAATATCTCGATGAAGCTCAATTACTGTGATTTTTCCTTCTGCAATGTTCCACCTGCGATCTCTTGTAACTTTTCAATCTTCGCCTTTTTCTTACTTAATTTTCTATCCTTCTTCCCGGTAGTCTTCAACTCAATCTGTATTTTCCCATTCTAATTCCTATCTTCTCTCGACATAGTCACTTCGCATTGTTGAGATTCTTTCTTTAGATCCGAGGGTAATACTCCTTCAACATATGGATTGGGTATTTCAGTCTTCTATGGTTCCTCTAATTCTCTTATAGCTTCGACGTCCAAGTCCCTGGTGTCCAATAGATTAGATCTTTTCTCTTGTTCTTCCATCAAGTAGGCGATCCTTCTAGTCATAAATTCCATGAGTTATTACTTCTTCTGTTCTAGGGCTTCCTTTTCTTCTTTTCTTCGGATCTGGTCTTTTTCAATCCAGATCTTGCCTAAGAAATATGGAAATGGGGCACGGTCCTCAATAAATTTAATAACTTTGAATTTTTCCTCTGTCGAAGCTCTATGGGTAGTCACAGCCATCCGGATAATCCTGCCACATAGGGTTACCATTTTTCCTTTAAACAACCCTATTTTTCCTAGTGAAGGAACCATAACAGGCCTTCCTAGGGTTTCCCAAGTGATCTATGTCATAATGTTCATCTGTGTTTCCTCATACAGAGCACAGTCAATGTCAAAGTCTCTTATTCTTACTTTGATTTTCTCCTTTTCTTTAAAGATCTTTGACAAGCTGGCATCTTTATGTTCATTCAGGGTTTTTTTCATTTTCAGTAACATAATCTCTTATTCTTTCTGGGGTTCTTATATAATCTTAGTCTCTTGATCTCCTTCAGGGTTTTCTTGCTCCATATTCAGCTTTTCAATTCTAGCAATCATTATAGGGCAATCTAGTACTTCATGGTCCATAGCCTTATAATAGAGGCAACTAGGTTTTCTCCTAGGGCATTCCTTAGCAAGAAGTCCTAGTTTTCTGCAACTATAACACAGGGTCAATCTTCTCTTTCTCTTAAATGATCCCCAACTTTTTCTTTACTGTGCACTAGGATCATGATAGCTAGCCTACAAAAAATTCTTTATAGGATCCTGCATCCATTTGTCAATACAAACATTCTTTCTATGCATAGGTATAACATATCTATCATTATTCTTATCAGATCTATTCATATCAAACTTTCTTTCATCTATCAAAGCCCTAGTTTTCAAGCTAGGACATAATCTATCAATCATACCTAGATCCATACTCTAGAAAAAAAACATTTCACTTATCTTACTTCTACATAGCACAAAGCTTCCACATCTAAAACCTTTCACTATTCTTACCTTTATCAGAGAACAAAGCTTACAAATCTTACCTCTTTTCTACAGATCTTACCTCTTTCTTTTAGAAATTTCCACTTTTTACTTTTCTCAGAGCACAGAGCGTTCAGATCTCACTTCTTTTCTTCAGATCTGATCTTCCTTTCTTTAGATCTGACCTTATTCCTGGCAGAAAGCTTCACAGGTCGAGTAAAAAGATGTGCACTAGGGAAAAAAATCTATGCACAGAGCTTTCTTTTGTACAAAGTGTCTTCTTCCTCAGTTCCCAAAAATCACAGTTTTAGGTCCTGGCAACAAAACCATTTGATGGCACAGGGGCAGACCCAGGGTTCAATGCTACAACAACGCACCAACAAAACCCTAACTACTGGCCCTTTCGGCAACACCTGCGAAGCAGATGAAGTCTCACCCAAGGTAGAGGCAAGGGTGGTTGCAGAACTCAAGTGTCTGCAACCTTAGTTGGGACACAGATCTGTGATTATATCGCTTACAGAGTACTTAGCATCAATATTTCACCTAAAATTAACTCTTATCTCACTCCGTAGATAACACAGAGCATCGTAGTATTCACTTAAATCTAAGGTATTTCAGCACTTAGCACAATAAAACAGATCAGATCCAGTAGATCAACATTAAGCATCCCCATACACATCAGATCTTCTATTCATACACATCTAATAATCACAAAGCATAAGTAAATCTATCTAAACATGTTATAACACTTAGCAAGAGAGGGAAAACACATGTAAGTAACAACACAAAGCATGACACACAGATTTATGTGGTTCACCCACTCCCTAGGGCTACATCCACGAACTCTTCTTCTATATTATCTTGGTCAAGCAGTGACAGCACAGAGCCTCAACAATCCTTACTCCGCACAGGACAGAAGATCTACACAGATCGCTAGATCCTTCTTCCTTGTGCTTTAGCACAAAGCCTTTCACAGCCTCCTACAACAACTTGCACTTAGCCCTGCAAGCCTCTTACAATCATGCACAGAGCATTTACAATCCACATCCGATCACACAGATCCAATTACTATCACTAAGCCATCGGCTTCTTCCTACCTTGCCTAGACATATATTTATAATTACAAAATAGGCCTAAACATGGGTAAACCCACGGGCCAACATCCCTTTCCCATTACATTAACCCAAAACCCTAAAAAGGGGCCCAAAAGTGGACCGAGATCCTATGATCTCTTCTTTGCCTGGCGCTTGATCTTTGATAGGGTGTCGAAGTCCCAAAAACGATCAAATATGACCAAGTGTTCCTCAAAACTTGGTCAAGGGTGAACAGGTGCCCAACACTCACCTGTGACTCATCTCGAGTCACTCAGGTCTGGCTAACTTTGCCTCAAATATCTTGAGATTGGCTCGAGCTACTTCAACTTGTCTCTGTGCTACTGCTTCTTTCTCGGCAAATTCCTAAATAACCACTTCGCTGATAGGTCCTTCAAGTTGTTGGTCGACTGTAACAACTACTTGTTCTAGTATTGTTCCTTGGACTTCAATTTCTTCAAACAATAGATAGGCCGCCTCCTGGCTAGGCTGGAGTTTCTAGGTGACTTCCATCACTCTGTTCTGCATGGTAAGAACGAGTTGTTGGGCATTGCATTCTTATTGGGATCTCTTCATCCTCTCGATGGGTGACAGTACTGTATCTGTGTGTTGCTTTGCTTTCTGGAGTTGGGACTCCAATTTCTTCAACTCTGGGTCTTCGGATAGTTGTTTATATATATGCGTGCTTCTGCTACTTAACTATTTTCATTTTGCAGCAAGTGTTTTAATCCTCTTGACTATGCTCTGAGCATTCAATTCTAGTTGGTCATGCACTTCTGGTGGGGTCTGTGGTATGGTCTGAAGTTCTAAGTCCACGACTCATTGTTGAAGTTGTTGAATAACTTCAACAAGCTTCATCACTTAGCATTCTATGGGGTCCTCTGTCTTCTGTTCTAAGCTGATCACAAAGTGAAATGCTCTATTAACTGCTTCTTCAATCCCAATCTGCTTCGCGAGGAGAAACTCTTTCTCTTTTTGGATCTTCGCTCTGTCTTCATCAAATTTCGCTTGGAGAGTGTCCTCCTCTTGTTGCGTAGTTCGACATTGCTCAATGATTTCCTCTTGTGCTTGCTTTAAGGCTTGAGTAACCTGCGCTTTTTCTTCTTGTGCATGTTGAAGGTGTACTTCGACTATATCAGCAATCTTTTGGAGTTGAACTGATTCTTCTCCCACTTTTGTTGTTCCTTCTGGCAGAGGCGCAGTAGAGATTGCACAGCTAGATTGGAGTGTCTGCTACACTTCTTGGAGCTCAATTTCAATCCTGTTATATATATTCTCCTGCTTCGCTTCCTTCTTTTCTATTATTTCTTCTATGGCTTCATTCATAGTTGCGAGGAGGAAACTAAAGTCATCCGGAGTGAGTGTGGTCTGCAGCTTAGTTACAGTTTCTTTCGATTTCTTCTAGGAGGGAGACTTTGGAGGTGATCCCTTTCTCTTCTTTATAACTTTGACTTTGTCTTCCGGTATCTTTTCGACTTCCTCTAAGTCTTCAGCATTACCTCCTTGATCTGGTGTGACAGAGGTCGTCCTTACAGATCTACTATCTACATCCTGAACCTCTTCGGGCTTCTTCATCTTCTTTGTCTTACTGGGCCTAGGTGTGTTTTGCACAGCTTCTGGGCTATCGATGTCTGAAATGTCCGTTGGATCTGCAACAACAAGGAGGTCTGCCAACCATTCCTTGGTGATCTCTTCTAGGTCTTCTTTTGTCAGCTTATAATAGGACTGAAGTTGGTCCTGGTGCTCATCGGCGCGTAGAGTTAGGCATATAAATTTTCGATATGCTCTGAACTTTATCAAAGATCGTAAATTTTGTAAAGTGTTCAGGGTTATGCGAGGTTCACCCCCTATGGTTGCTTTCAATTGGTTATAATACGTGTGGAAAACGAAATTCGAATGCCATTGCTTGTTCATGTCAGAGGAGTACCACAATGTACTGAACTTCGCGACTAGTGGCTCAAAGGGGTCGAGGTCTAGGAAGGTTACGCCTTCCGGTAACTCCCATGCAACAAAATCGATTATTATTAGAAGCCAGCTAAAATGGAATTCATGCCCCTGATCCTTGGCTTCTCTACAGTCAATCTCTAGCTAGTTTACCAGGTACTTCACCCAGTTCATCTATAGTCCCTTGGCGCATTTTCCTGCGAGGTCAACTACGAAGCCTGATACTTGTGTAGGTT
Source organism: Picea sitchensis (assembly GCA_010110895.2). NCBI lineage: Eukaryota > Viridiplantae > Streptophyta > Pinopsida > Pinales > Pinaceae > Picea > Picea sitchensis. The sequence goes on from SNQJ01S0031828.1 coordinate 101,197, forward strand.
GATTCTTGTGTACCAACTTCCCTCCGATCAATTGACAGGCGAGGCGCACTATGCCCCTTTCAATAGAGTTCACCTTGTAACCTCGTGCTGCTTTATCAACATCGCCATAGGCTTCTTTGATCTTCTGAGCAAGAGCATGGTCTGCGGTCTTTCCAGGATAGTAATCTTGGGGATCAGGGCCCTACATGCTAATCTTGGTGATCTGTTTTATCAGCGTTGGATCAACTATTATGCGATGGTTCATCCATAAGTATCCTCCATGATATCTTGCGAAAAAAAGATTCACACAAGCATTCACCTCCTAGTGTTTGCCGAAGTGCGGTATCTTCATAACATTGAGTAGAGTGGACTGTGCGAGGTTCATCGTCCATTGCTGAGGGATAATCTTCGAATTGTTTCCCTTGGTTCTGGTTAAGTACTTGTACAGGGCAATCATGCTGTAAACTTTACGGTCCCCCAAGTTGAAGTCGCAAAACTTCAACGTTGTGCCCTTGTCTTGATTTGCACGGTAGGTGCGCACTCCTTTCGGTAGATATGCAGTGACTAGGGTGTATTCAAAGTCTCTAGGGACACTATATTTGTTGATCGCACCGCTCAGAGGGGGTATGTAAGTTGGTAGGATGGATGGAACCAACTTCGCACTGGCTATGTCATCTTTATGCTTAGTTCTTCTTTCTGTGTTGGCTTGAGATGTTCCTACTCGAGCAGTCGATGAGGAGGCTTGCACTCCTCTCATCGATGATTCTTGGACTCTGATGGACATTCCTCTTTCTGACATGACTCTCTCAGTCATTAAATCGAGAAGGACCTCTGTGACAGATTCCTCAACTGTGGTGAGGGCGTCAGACATACGCACTCGAAAAATATAATCGAGGCATGATGATCTCATATACTTCACTAGGATGAACAATCTACTTGCAATGATCACTGTATACAATCACTAGTTCTACGGGCTTCGAATTTTCAGTTGGAAAAAGTGTTCTTCGGACACAGTGCGACGAGCTAAATAGGAAATTCGTCAACGATCTGCTTGCAATGGTTATGAATCTTCCATTATCATAGATATGTCCGTTATTGTGAGGTCCAACGGTCTGGCGGTGATCCTTTAATTCTTTTCTATCCATTCGGGGCGAAATTCGAGCGGGTATATCGGTCCAACAGCTAGATTGCTTCGCGACGATGAAGTGCCATATGTCGTTGTTCTGATATCTCGGTGAAGTTCAATTCCTGTCATTTTTTCTTCTGTAGTGTTCCACCTGGGATCTCTTGTAACTTTTCAATCTTCGCCTTTTTCTTACTTAATTTTCTTGCCTTCTTCCCGGTAGTCTTCAAATTGGTTGGTCTTTTCCCGTTCTGATTCCTATCTTCTCTCGACTTAGTCACTTCACATTGTTGAGACTCTTTCTTCAGATCCAAGGGTAATACTCCTTCAACATATGGATTAGGTATTTCAGTCTTTTATGGTTCCTCTAATGCTCTTATAGCTTCGACGTCCAAGTCGCTAGTGTATAATAGCTTAGATATGTTCTCTTGTTCTTCCATCAAGTAGGCGATCCTTCTAGTCATAAATTCCATGAGTTTTTGCTTCTTCTGTTTTAGGGCTTCCTTTTCTTCTTTTCTTCGGATCTAGTCTTTTTCAATCCAGATATTGCCTAACAAAGATGGAAATGGGGCACGATCCTCAATAAATTTAATAACTTCGAATCCTTCCTCTGTCGAAGCTCCATGGGTACTCATAGCTATCTAGGTAATCCTGCCACATAGGGTTACCATTTTTCCTTTAAACAACCCTATTTTTCCTAGTGAAGGAACCATAGCAGGCCTTCCTAGGGTTTCCCAGGTGCTTTTTGTCATAACGTTCATCTGTGTTTCCTCATCCAGAGCACAGTCAATGTCGAAGTCCCATATTCTTACTTCGATTTTCTCCTTTTCTTTGAAGATCTCTGATAAACTGGCATCTTTATGTTCATTTAGGGTTTCTTTCATTTTCAGTAACATCATCTTTGATTCTTTCTGGGGTTCTTCTATAATCTTAGTCTCTTGATCTCCTTCAAGGTTTGTTTTCTCCATATACATCTTTTCAAGTCTACCAATCATTCTAGGGCAATCCAGTACTTCATGGTCCATATCCTTACAACAGAGGCAACTAGGTTTTCTCCCAGGGAATTCCTTAGAAGATGTCCTGGTTTTCTGCAACTATAACATAGGGTCAATCCTCTCTTTCTCTTAAATGATCCCCAACTTTTTTTGTACTGCGCACCAGGATCGTGATAGCTAGCCTGCAAAAACTTATTTCTAGGATCTTGCATCCATTTTTCAGTCCAAACATTCTTTCTATGCATAGGTATAACATATTTATCATTATGCTTATCAGATCTATTCATATCAAACTTTCTTTCATCTATCAAAGTCCTAGTTTTCAAGCTAGGACAGAATCTATCAATCATACCTAAATCCATACTCTAGAAAAAAAAAATCACTTATCTTACTTCTACAGAGCACAAAGCTTCCACATCTAAAACCTTTCACTATTCTTACATTCATCAAAGCACAAATCTTACAGATCTTACCTCTTTTCTGTAGATCTTACATCTTTCTTTCATAAATTTCCACTTTTTACTTTTCTCAGAGCACAGAGCGTTCAGATCTCGTTTCTTTTCTTTAGATCTGATATTCCTTTCTTCAGATCTGACCTTATTCCTGGCACAAATCTTCACAGATCGAGTAAAAATATGTGCACTAGGGAAAAAGATCTACGCACAGAGCTTTATTTCGTAAAAAGTTTCTTCTTCCTCAATTTCCAGCAATCATGATTTCAGGTCCCGGCAACAGAACCATTTGTTGGCACAGGGGTAGACCCAGGGTTCAATGCTACAACAACGCACCAACAAAACCCTAACTACTGTCCTTTTCGGCAACACCTGCGAAGCAGATGAAGTCTAACCCAAAGTAGAGGCAGGGGTGGTTGCAGGACTCAAGTGTCTGCAACCTTAGCTGAGACACAGATCTATGATTATATCGCTTACACAGTACTTAGCATCAATAGTTCACCCAGAATTAACCCTTATCTCACTCCGCAGATAACACAAAGCATTGCAGTATTCACTTAGATCTAAGGTATTTCAGTACTTAGCATAGTAAAACAGATCAGATCTAGTAGATTAGCATTAATCATCCTCATATACATCAGATCTACTATTCATACACATCCAATAAGCACAAAGCATAAGTAAATTTATCTAAACATGTCATGGCAGTTAGCAAGAGAGGGAAAACACATGTAAGTAACAACACAAAGCATGACAGACAGATTTACATGGTTCACCCCCTCCCTGGGGCTACGTCCACCAACTCTTCTTTTATATTATCTCGGTCAAGCAGTTACAGCACAGAGCCTCAACAATCCTTACTCCGCACAGAACAAAAGATCTGTGCAGCTCGCTAGATCCTTCTTCCTTGCGCTTTAGCACAAAGCCTTTCACAACCTCCTACAACAACTTTCACTTAGCCCTGCAAGCCTCTTAAAATCATGCACATAGCATTTACAATCCACATACGATCACACAAATTCAATTACTAGCACTAAGCCATTGGCTTCTTCCTACCTTGCCTAGACATCTATTTATGCTTACAAAATAGGCATAAACATGGGTAAACCCACGGGATGACATCCATTTCCCATTACATTAACCCAAAACCCTAAAAAGGGGCCCAAAAGTGGACTGAGATCCCGTGATCTCTGCTTCACCTGGCAGTTGATCTTTGACAGGGTGCGAAGTCCCAAAAACGGTCAAATATGACCAAGTGTTCCTCAAAACTTGGTCAAGGGCCAACAATATATCTTCTATCTTAAGAATTTTATTTTTATTACTATTGCACCAATCAAAGAAGAGTTGAACATCTCTTCTATCCTAGATTTGAGAACATTGACTTCTTTAAGTGGTAATTTTTTTTTTCATTTTTTAAATTAATATTCTAAAAACTAAAAACAATTTAAACATCTCTTCCACTTGTTGTAATAAAACTTCAATAATAATATCATATATACCAATATCTTCATTCTGATGATTAAGTTGATTTTCATTTAAAATTTGAAATTATTTAAAATCTCCATTTTAATAATTACATTGATTTTCATTTAAACTTATTTAGAAGTGTTAATCATTAGAATTAAATTGCTTATTATAATTAATAAATCTTCTCTAACAAAGTTAAGGAAATTAATACAACCTTGCCTAAAGTCAAGTGAATCACAA
>SNQJ01S0031828.1:105462-118272 GCA_010110895.2 Picea sitchensis
TTTCTTTACTACAACACTAAGTGCTTTTGGAATTGAGCATACATAGTGCGCAGCTATCTTTGAAACAAAAGACTTCCCTGGGTTGATAATTTATGTTTCACTTGGTTGTTTGAAATTAATTAAGCAATTATAGTGACCAACATATCCCTTACTTATCTCTGAGTTGATTGATTCATGGCTGAATGTTTAGTCTTTGCGCCTTCTCATGAACGAGTACCTCTGCGGCTTGATTGATTAAAACTTTGATTTCTCTCTGCGTTTTTAATTTCTTGAACTTGGGTACATCTATGCATTTTTATTGATAAACTCTACATTGTGAATGATAAACCTTTGACATGAATGACAATCCCTTGGCGAACCCAACTTCTGATTTCAATGACTTCTCTGTGTGGGTTTTATTGATTATTATGAAAATATTGTGTTTTTATCTTCCGTCCCTTATCCCTTTAGTCATCAGTCTGTGCATGAGCAGTCGGCCAGGAGCTGAATCGACGGTCGTCACTTCGGTGTTTAAAGACCTATAGATTCAAATGCCCTTCTTTTATGTGCATGGATGATGAGTGAAGGATAAGAATTTGCTCTGTTGTCTATCCCTTACTTATCTCTAAGTTGATTGATTCATGGCTGAATGTTTAGTCTTTGTGCCTTCTTATGAACGAGTACTTCTGCGGCTTGATTGATTAAAACTCCAATTTCTCTCCGCGGCTTGATTGATTAAAACTCTTATTTCTCTCTGGAATTGCCCTAATAATCTCACCGTTTTGATGATCACCTCTGCCAAGTCACAGTCATTTCAAACGTTTTGTATTTTATAAAAAATTCATAAAAATTTCAAACTGTCCATATTTTTATTTCAAATGTTTTTTCTTTTATAAAAATTACAAATCTTTAGGAATTAAATTTATAAATCCATTTTTACATATGTAATATTAGAGTATCATAAGTTATGAAAATTATTTTACAGATTGTTGATTTTGGAATTCCTTGTTGTACATTACTGTCAATCTTATAATTTGTAAAGGAATATTTGTAAAATATACATACAATGGAAATTTTTTTAAATATACATATTTAAATTTAATAAATATACTATAAACATACATATTTAGACATTAATAAACATACATATTTAGTCTCCCACTCTAGTGTTGTTTTGCAATTGTAGTGACCCTTTGACTAAATGAATAATTATAACGAATACTTCATTGTGGATAATAAAGTCTAATATAGACGTAAAAGAGTTTACAAACTGCAAAAAACCTTCACTGGTGACATGTTCTCATACCATAGGCAACCATTCAATGTTTGGGAGAGCAACATGTTGGTTGGTCATTCACCATCCTAGACTTAAAATAACCCAGATATGAGTAGTTTTGATGGATTAACATATGGATCAAGTGAGACTGGTACCTGAATGACCTGGTACCCCTAAAATCTAAAAACTGTTGGTGCATTGTATTTCCCAAGAACTTGCAGAAGTCAAACCTTATGAAGGTTTGATTCTCGAGGTGTGACAAGGCTGCTAGGAAATAATATGTTACAATGTAAACATATTACATTGTAATATTTCATAACATATATTACTATATAACATATTACATATTATAACATATTACAATGTAATATGTTATATAGTAATATATGTTATGACATATTACATTGTAATATGTTATGAAAAATATGCATTAATATAGCACAACAAATAGAAAACAAACAATCAAACATAGGTAGTATATTCATTGTAGTCATTCCTTCAACCTCCAGAATAGATACACTTGTGTAGATTTGGTTTTTCCTTGAAATTCATCCGATCAACATTTAATGTAATATGCTTGGCGTTTTAGTCAACAACTGATTGAATTTCACTTTTTTCAGTCTCTAGAACAACCAAATTCAACACTCACTTTTGATATGGTTTCTCTTCCAAACCATAGACTCTTATCATAGTAAACTGCTAAAAAAGGAACCAATCTCCCACTTTGGTCTTGATTTGCAATTGTAGTGACCCTTTGACTAAAGGCATAATTATAACGAATACCTCTTTTTGGATAATAAAGTCTAATATAGACATAAAAGAGTTTACATACTGCAAAAAACCTTCACTTACCTAAAAGAGTTTACATGATCTCTTACCATAGGAAGCCACTTAATGGTTGGGAGAGTGACGCAGATATGCACCTCTGCCTCAGCAAAGGCCTCTGCGCTGACCTCTCGGTCTTAAGGATCGTTCAAATTCCCCTTTTGAGCCAGAGTGACTCTTTGATTCCTTAGTGGAATCTGTGTTAAAAACCCGATCCATAGGTCTGCCTCTTTTGCCTCATGGTCTTCTGCACTCTGACCGCTGCCTCTTCCTCAATAGGAAATATATGCTTTCGGGGTTCGGGGTTTCCTGATCCCTGATGTCAAGAGTTCTCTATCCTCTTGAATCCTCGATCCCCGATTTACCGATTTCCCGATATGGCTTTTCTCGCCTTAGCCCCTCCTGGCTATGCCCTAGTCCATGTGACCAGTTCTCATAAGACCACAGCCTTATCTCTTCTCGGGGTTTCGGGCTTTCAAATGCCGAAAAGCATGGACCTCTTGTCCACGGGACCCGGATTCTCCGAATCCCGATATGACGTCGCTGAGAACCCATTCCGTCGTAAACCCAATCAATGGTCGTGATCATCTACTAAACCAACAGCCCTGGATATCCCTCGGAACTTCGGGGTTTCAAATGCCGAAATCTATTTGTCTTCGAGACTCTCGATCTCTCGAATATCGATTTCCTGATAGATGACTTTTCCTTTCGAGAAATTTCCTGAATTCTTTGATTTCTGCCACGCGTCCCAACCGATGGACGACTCAAGTCTTCTTCGGGGTTTTCACCGTGGAGATTCCTGTTCCCTCGTTATGAAGAGATGACATCAGCTGGGCCCCATAACGGAGCTTTCCTCCTTTCGGGATTTTGGACTTCGCCACTCTGAAATGCAAGTGTTTCCTGTCTTCAAGATCCGCGAAACGTCGAACCCCGATTTTCCGAAATTCCTTTCCTTTCGGAGGTTTTCCCGAAGACCTCGATCATTGCCACACGTCCTCCTATGATGGACGATCCTGATTACTTCTCGCAGTTTCATGATTTCAAATGCTCTGGGCGTCTCATCTTCAGGATTCACAAAATCCCGATCCCCGATATGCTGATTGGACTTTTCTATCAGGACTTTTCTCGAAGGCCTCGATCGTTGCCACACGTCCCCTCAAGATGGACGGTCTTGATTTTCTCTCAGGATTTTGCGACTTGCGATGCCCTAATGACACAATTTATTTGTCAACTCAAAACCCCGGTGGCCGATGGGTTCTCGATTTCCGCCACATGTCTCAATAGATGGACGACCTAGATTGATTTCGGGATTTTCACCATGGATATTCTAGACCTCCTGTCATCGTGATTCCTGATTTCATGAACGACAAAATCCCGATGGCCACGCCTCCCGTCGGGACTTTTATCCTCTGCTTATGAGGGTTTAAACCTCGAGCAACTTCTGTCTGATCCAACAACTGACAGATTTTCGACACTTCTTGATGAAGTGTCTCCACTATCTATTCCATCGATCTTCTACGCACACCCCAGAGATTAAACTCTGCACATCTTCCCCTGATCCAACGGTTGATGGATATCCGAGTGAGATCCAATGGCTCACAATCTCCTCTTCTGTGCGCTCCTCCTACTCTCTCCTGGACGTAAAATCTTCAGTGGTCCAGATCTCCTTCCCAATATGATCGGACGGCTGCTATGCCTTCCCTTGAGCTTCAGTGCTTTCTTCCAGAACTTGGAAGAATTTCCAACTTCTCAAAGGCCTCAACCTTTGCTTCATTTCTGTGAGCTCTTCATCTTTAAGCCTCGCCTACGTTCTCCATGACGCTATTCCTCCTGAGCTTCTTCTCTCGAATCCTCAAAGGATTTTGATGTCTGCGCTCCTGCAGAGTCTTCACGCACTAAAGTGCTATCTCTTTTGAGCTTTACTCTCGCCTAGACCTCTCAGAAATTCGGTCCTTTTGTTCCTTTCTCTCTCAGATGGAGAATATTGGATGCCTCCTGGCTATCCTTCACTCAAGAAATCTATTGCTGAGTCTGCAGGGTGTTCAAAAACCCTGTGAAGATCCCTAAATGGACTCTTCCTTCAAATTCCAGAACTCGACAGAGTTCTCTTCTTCTTTGTGCCAACCTACACACTATCTCAATGCCCTCCTGGCAGAGTGTCTTCTCACAGAACATCCAACTGTTATGTACTCTTCTGTACACCTATTCACCTTCTCAGTGCCCACTTGGCAGAGCTCTCAGAATCCTCAGTGATTCTAGTTCTCCTTGAACTCACAACAGAGTTCTTCTAAATGCATCCCTATGCATATGCTCAATGCCCACTTGGCAGAGCTCTACAGAACTCCTCAGAGATTCTGTCTGCAACTGTGTTTCCATTTACATCCTTACCTCCAAGGTATTCAACAACCTTGAGGTCTTCCTCTAAGTTGATGATTCCAGTTCCTGTGCCCACCTGGCACGTCTTTGTCTGAATCTGCAAAGTTCAGAAGTGCTTCTGTGCACTGGTATTCAGAGACCGCAGTACTCTGTCATTCCCTCCTGGCATGAAACCACAAAGAACCTCAAGCCTGAAAATCAAACACACTCCTGCAAATGCCTAGCATACATCTACAACATAAATTCATAGCATAAAACAGAACACACCAAGACATCCACATAACACAGAAATACATGCAGGAAAAACTGCTTCTGTTTGTATTAAAATGGAAAATGCCTGTTTACAAAAGTGTTCCTGAGCACAGCCTGTAACAAGGTCTTGGCTGCTCTCTTTTTCTCTCTACTCGCATATTCTCTCCTCGCTCTTCCTACCAAATGAGATCCTCCCAGAACTTTTTACCTGAGGGGGGCTCTTAGAGCTCTTCCCTCCAATCTACCTACCCTATTCAATTACATTGAATGGCTGTCTAGTCCACAAATCAGATCTAGATCTTAGCCTTACAAACATTTAAGGCCGATATACTCTAATGTCTTTACAAAGGCATGGCTCCATGGCTCAACAACCTACAACATTAATTACATTCAATTCAAAATTGAAGATGAAGGCTGCGCCTCTCTTCATCCTTGAATGCATGCGCTGACATGGCTGGCTGATGTGGAGAGATGCTCCTGCATCATACTCCTCAGCTGCAAAAATTCATGAGCTCCTACTCATGAGCTTCCCATCTCAAATGTGGAAATCCTCCTGGATCCCAAACCATCCTCTGGAGTTGTTCATCTGCTCCATCTTGCTGCTGCTTCTGCGCTGCTGCTACTGCTTCCTTCCTTCTGCTCAGCCTCTCCTTGCTGACAGTTTCTGCTGACCAGATCATCAACTCTTTGATCATGTCAATCACTTAATCCAGCTGCTCCAATGGCTGGCCCTGTTCATGCAGTCTCCTCAGCTGCAAAATTTTTCTGCTCATGGGTAGATCACTGTGATCTCCCATGCCTTCCTCTTCATCAGCTTCCAAATTCACCTGTTGGATGTGCATGCTCTGCACCTTCACCCTTCTCTCCAGGGATTCAATTTGTTCCCATAGATCAGCAAAGAAAATGTTGTTTGCTTCTTCTTCTTCTTCTTCTGCAAACTCCCAGGTTACAATCTTTTCAGTCTCCTGGCTGAAAATATTGAGCCATTCCTTGAATTGCTCATCATCCCCTTCTGCTTCTTTTGTTGTCAGCTTTAGTGCCACATCTCCCTCAGCTTCCTGACTGAATATGTTGAGCCATTCCTCAGAATGCTCATTTTCCTCTCCTGCTTCTGCTTGGGCTGTCTCAAACACCTGCTTCAATTTTTCTTTTTCCCTGACAGTCTCAGCTAGTTGTCCCTCTATTGTTGTCGCACCTGCAACACAAATTTTTGCCTCCTCTCGGGCAAATGGTAGGAATATATGAATTCCCCCAATCATTAGAAGGTCCTTCAGATCCTCCCCTTCTGTCAGCTACACCTGCTGATCCAAATCCATCTCTAAATTTATGAGACCCTTCGATAGTTTCATCTGTTCATCCCTACCCACCTGGCAATATGGGATTTGTTCATTGCCCTCATGGCAGATTATGAGATCAACTGATCCCATCTTCATTAGCACCCCTCTGCCCACCTGAAAATTTGAGATGCTTCCACTACCCTCCTGGTAGTCTTCGAGATCCCGTAGCGATCTCATTTCATTTCCCAGCTGGCAATGTGAAATTCCTTGGCTATCCTCATGATAGTCTGTGAGATCCCGCAGCGATCTCAACTTGTTGCCCACCTGGAAAAATGGCTTTTTCTCTTTGCCCTCTTGGAAGTTCTTGAGATCTTCAGCTGATCCCATTTTATTCTCTTCACTGAGAATTCTCCCAGTCTTTGGTTCACATATCTGAACCATCTCCTTAGGTCCACCAAGGTTTTCATCATGCCTCAACCATCCTCTTAACAACCTACGCTATCTTCTAGCCATCAACTCCTTGACTAGCCATATTGCTTTTGCCTTCTTCATGGGCCATTCATATACCCACCGTGGTTTGGCTTTCTGCTGCATCTGCAATGAAAGCTTTTCTATTTCCTTCTTTATATCAGCGAGCTCTTCATCTATATCTTCTTGGCTCCACAGATCTGAGTTTTTCCTTCTAGCATACTTACAGCCTTCAGTAGCCATGTTGTTGTCTCTGTCTGCTCTCCTAGAAAATCTGCTGCTATCACTCTGTACCCCGAGTGTTCCTAGCTTCATCCTACAATCTTGCTGACTGTCTTCTTGATTGCTGCTTACCTGCAAACAATCGTCACAGAGTCTCCAACACTCTGTCTTTCTCCTTTACCTTCTTCTGTCCCTGCAATGTACATACATAATCCACGCTCTGATACCAAAATTGAACGTAGTGTATCAGAGTGCTCTTTATCTCTTATGCCTCCCTCGCCTGAAATATACAGACAAGAATCAGGCTCTGATACCATACTGACGCAGACGCGCAGAGTTTAATCTCTGGGGTGTGCGTAGAAGATCAGTGGAATGGATGGTGGAGACACTTCATCAAGAAGTGACGAAACTCTGTCAGCTGTTGGATCGGACAGAAGTTGCTCGAGGTTTAAACCCTCGTAAGCAGAGGAGAAAAGTCTCGACGGGAGGCGTGGCCATCGGGATTTTGGTGTTCGTGAAATCAGGAATCACGATGACAGGAGGTNATGGTGAAAATCCCGAAATCAATCTGGGCCATCCCTCTATTGAGACACGTGGCGAAAATCGAAAACCTACCTGTCGACCACCGAGGTTTTGAGTTGACAAAGAAATTGTGTCATCGGGGCATCGCAAGTCGCGAAATCCCGAGAGAAAATCAGGACCGTCCATCTTGAGGGGACGTGTGGAAACGATCAAGGCCTTCGAGAAAAGTCCCGATAGAAAATTCCAATCGGCATATCGGGGATCAAGATTTTGTGAATCCTGAAGATGAGATACCCGGAGCATTTGAAATCATGAAACCGCGAGAAGTGATCAGGATCGTCCATCATAGGAGGATGCATGGTAATGATTGAGGTCTTTGGGAAAACCTCCGAAAGGAAAGGAATTTCGGAAAATGGGGGTTCGACGTTTCACGGATCTTGAAGACAGGAAACACTTGCATTTCGGAGTGGTGAAGTTTGAAATCCCAAAAGGAGGAAAGCTCCGTTATGGGGCCCAACTGATGTCATCTCGTCATAACGAGGGATCGAGAATCTCCACGGTGAAAACTCTGAAGCAGACTTGAGCCGTCCATCAGTTGGGAAGCGTGGCAGAAATAAAAGCATTCGAAAAATTTCCCGAAAAGAAAAGTCATCTATTGGGAAATCGAGATTCGAGAGATCAAGAGTCTCGAAGACAAATAGATTTTGGCATTTGAAACCTTGAAGTCCCGAGGGAGATCCAAGGTCGTTGGTTTAGTAGACGATCACGACCGTTGATTGGGTTTAAAAAGGAAGGGGTTCTTAGTGACATCATATTGGGATTCAGAGAATCGGGGGTCCTGTGGATAAGAGGTCCATGCTTTTCGGCATTTGAAAGCCTGAAACCTCGAGAAGAGATAAGGCTGCGGTCTTATGAGAACTGGTCACATGGACTAGGGCATAGCTAGGAGGGGCTAAGGCGAGAAAAGCCATATCGAAAAATCGATAAATCGGGGATTGGGGATTCAAGAGGATAGAGAACTCTTGACATCGGGGATCAGGAAACCCCAAACCCTGAAAGCATATCTTTCCTATTGAGGAAGAGGCAACGATCGGAGTGCAGAAGACCGTGAGGAAAAAGAGGCAGACCTGTGGATTGGGTTTTTAACAGAGATTCCACTGAGGAATCAAAGAGTCACTCTGGCTCAAAAGGGGAATTTGAATGATCCTTAGGACCGGGAGGTCAGCGCAGAGGCCTTTTTCGAGGCGGAGGTGCGCGTCTGCGTCAGAGAGCAACATGTTGGCTGGCCATTGAATGAGAGAAACTGATAAACGACATCAATATTTCATGTCAAAGCCTCATTTACACAAGCATTTGAGCTAATAGATCATTGACCCTTGTTAATGATCTATTACCCTTTGTATTTACACAATAATTTAGTTGAATATGAGCTTCTATTAACCTTTGGATAAGATACTAGTTGAAGATGGTGATGTATTAACCTTTGTATTTACACAAGAATTGGAATCACCTGGCCAAGTCCTAGTTGTCCACGGGGTTTCTGACAAGATGGATCTACCAAAATGATTCAAAGGCCATTCTCATCCCCTGTATCGATGAGGTCACTGGAAGAAGGCCAATAAGAATATAAACAATGCTTTATAACCACATATAAATGCATGTTGAGCAATGTCAAATCATCTAATCACAGACACTTAGTATATAAAAAGGTCTGTCATAAACAGAATTCCAACAACTTGCAATCATATAATACATTTTCTCTATTAATGTCCCCTCCAAATGTAATACAAACCTATTGATACTTAGTGCCATTGCTTTGTAGATGGAAGATTTCTTCTATCCAACCAAACATGGCGTAAAGTTAATCATTGATTTTCATGGACTATGCTCCATACATGTTGGATGCATGAAATCTAATTGCCCATATAGGTAATCACTACTCTGTTACCAAACTTTGACCCATGTACTATTGGTGGATTTACCAAGGTTATTTGTGCTAATATTAAAGAACCAAAATATATTTGAAATGGGCATGGGTAGTGGAGTTATGCATCACCCTATTATAATTGTGTCTAACATAAAGAACATCTCTATTAATTTTGTCTTTTTTTTTCTTTTTTTCTTTATTCATAATTTTTGTTGGTCAATGTTGGAGATATTAAATCATACTTGTCTTGTGCTTAACTTTTCATGAATTTCCAAAGGATAGATATTGAGGAGAGATGTTGACATGAGATTCTCCAAACATTCCTTGCAAATGCTCTAGGCTCTCCCAAGAAGGAAGAAGAGGAACTCCTTCGATTGAGACTCCGAGTGACTAACAACAATCTCGTCAGAGGAGATTTTCAAATGAGTATGTGAATAAATCAACTACATAATGTGCTCAAGCAAGTGCTATGCATGCAACTTTCTTATATAGGTTATGCATTGATACTCCTACACCTGAAAATGTAGGGAATACCTCAGGACAAGAGAATATTTCTAGTAATTTTCTTTGAGTTTGTTTATTTTTGTTGTATTTTTGTGTATTTAAATTTATGTCAAGTTAAATGTTATAATTACTTTCAAATGTGTGTGTAGACACTGAGTTTAGAGCAAGGGACGACAATGAAAAAGAGAGTGGTTGTCACGAAGATTCTAATGTTGGTGCAGAGTGTGAAGGTGGATTTAGGAGGCTACGTTATCAGGAAACAGAAGATTACACACCTACATCCATCTATCATTTGGATGTTGGTGATGAACTTCCCTGGGAAGGGATTTCTGAAGTAATGACCCTTGAGAGATGCTCAGGTTTTAAAAGAAGGTTGGAAAATGATTTGGTGATCTTGAAACTCCCTCAGGAGAGCAAACAAAGCTTGCATATTGTTTTGCATTCATTGCAAAACTTTATGGACGCATATCAAAAGATGGGAGCAACCACTGACATTTTTGTTGATCTAATGAGGCAATGAAAGTAAGAGGTGATAGGTCATGATAAATATGAGGCAGTAAAAAATAAAGTTTCAAAAAAATACACAATTTCTATGTTCAACTTCAAAGATGGGCTAAAGTGGAAGATGTTGAAGGTGCAATATTTTAAGCACCTCTACATTACAGGATATATGTATAACATGTTTTTGATGACATATGGAAAATTTTTGTGGAACGATGAGGTTCCAAACTATTTTTCAAGACACTTTTATGCAGATTTTTTCTTGCACATGCACCCTGATTATACTAGTCTACCGTCCAATTATTATGGGACTGGTAAATGATAGACATATGATCGTAAAGGAGCATACTGAAATGCAACATTGATGATGCCTCCACAACCTTAGTACCTCGCCCAACAGGGGCATTTGCTTCACATTTAGAGTTGCGAGCTACATCAGAGGTTGGAAAAGAGGCTAGGAATGCAATCGGGGAAAATTGGGAAGCGATTTTTTATGGTGTTGATGTTGGCATGAAGTGTCAGCGAGCGGAAGCCAATTCCTGAGCCACATTTGTTTATAAAATAGATGTGGAGTTAGATACCAAGTCATTAGAAGATGTTAAGGAGTATGCAAAATTTTTCTGTGATGGTTGGAAGAAGGTCATTCAGAATGATGACCCGTCAACAAATTGGTATGTGTTCTAGTTAGTAATTTTTTGACGTATTTTAGGATAGTTTACTTCTAATTCTAGATTTAGATATCATTACATATCTATAGAAATAATCGAGTTGTTATTGTTATTAATTGCAGTTTGGAGATATGTTAAATGAATCTCCAGTAGATAGAGGACTTGATTCCACAAGTTTAAATTTGGATGGGTTGAATCAGGTATGTGTTTTCTAATATCCACAGATGAGCACTTTAGTTGTCAAATCTCCAATATTTTGAATAAGAGATCAACAACATTTATAATTTTGTATAAATGTGAACACATTAAATCCTAGATTTAGTTATTGGTTGTGTTGTTCACAGATCCCTATTCCATCTCCTACTACTTGGGGAGGCTTGTCTCAATTCTCATTGAGAGAGTTTGAAGAGGGTGGGAGTTCACATGTATTATTTAATGTGTTATAGTAAAATTAAATTAAATTTTCAAATTTGAAATGTGTTATATAGGGTAATGTGGAGAAGAGAGTACTTGAGAGTGTGTTTGGGAGGGAGATTGAGATTGAGGAGGAAGCAAAGGAAGCACCCAAATTTGGGAAGAATGTGTCCATTCAGGATGATTCATAAATGTATGTTTTTGACTTTTATCAAGTTTTTGTTTTCTCTAATTTTTAGTTTAGCCTTTCATATTCAACGCTTTGATCAATTATTTTGAAATATATAGAACCCCTAGATAAGCGTATCATTGTCTTAAATGGTGTACATTCAAACTTATTTAAGGTTAGATCATGATGAATACCTAATTTTGAACTTGAACATTTGATTATTTGAGAACAAACTCTATCCCACATCAGAAAAGTGAAAGTTTCTAAATTTTCTTCGATTACATTCCTTGCTTTCTTGTCCAAGAATGGCGTAGTATGGACATTTGTGTTTTCTACATACAACGAAGTGAATTCCTTCTTGCGAGGGTATTGTCAAACTCTTAACTAAATTGGTTACTAATCACAAAAACCAACATTCAAGTAGATCTACAAATAAGCTATGCATATGTATATGTGAGCTAGCTCACACATAATTTCAAAGAGCATTTGATTATATGTAATATGAATACATCCCAAAGATGACAGATTTAAATGGTTTTTGAAGAATGACTTAATATACATGTGTAGATTTGTGTTTTCTTCATGTACATGAAATATTATATGAGAAAATCTATTCCACTGTAGAAAGAGGAGATACGTATTTTTCGGAAGAATAGTTTTTAAATTGGAGATTTGTGAATTTTCATAGATATAAGTAGTTTTTTGGAAGAATGGCTTAATATGAAGATTTATGAGTCCTTTAATTTGAAATGGCATTATGGAATTTGATTATATGACCACTGCAGAAGAGGAGAGAAATATTTTACTATTGAGGAGATTAGTATTTTATTACCGAGTAAATAAGATCAAATAACATCACCTGGGATGAGAATTTCATCTAAAGGATTTGAGACTTTATCCACAAGGAGAATTTCACCTGAAGGATTTGAGACTCTATCCACAAGGAGATAAGTATTTCATTGAAAGAATGACTTAATATGGAGATTTGTGAACTTTCTTCATACACAGTTCTGTATTTATTTTCAGATTATTATCTAACTCTAACTCACAATTTTTTTTTTTACCAAAAACATAATTTTTCTCTTTAAATATTAGATAAGATTTTACAAATTGTTTAAATCATGTATGTTTAATGTGGAGAGTAACTATCTTAAATCTGTTTAACTGTTGTTGGGTATGTTATTATTTCTTATTGTTTATTTAATATTTAGTTACAATATATATGCTAATATGTGTTTTTTTTATTATTATTATTGTTATATATGTCTAAATTATATTTGGTGGAAAATATGTTTACAATATATTTTGTGGGAAAGAGTATGTTGGAGGATGATACTTAACTCTTTTGGTATGTATGTCAATTTTGTTTTAATCACAATTTTTGAATTCTGTTTTATTTCGCATGTTTGAATAGTAAATTTTTAATTTTT